>JAVIWC010001496.1:0-277052 GCA_031894815.1 Creontiades dilutus
CCGTTGACTGCCGTACGTCTATATTTGTCAGTACTGTGACAATTGCTAACATTAATACAGATAGATCATAGATGATGATGAGTAATAAATTGTAGTTAACTGTTGGTAGTCGTAATGAGAGTGAAGCACTATTTGCCTAGCTTATTCCCTGACTTTCACCAAAATCAACATCAAAATGCAAACGCCTTACCTGTCAGGCAATAACGTATTTTCTGCATCTCAATTTGACGTTCAAACGTATGTTTTAGGACTTGTCTCTTACGTTGTTTTCCTTATCAGACCTGAAAGGTGTTTCTCCTATAGTGTAACAATATTTTCACCTATTGGAAAATATAACTGTATAGTCAGCCTTATCCCAAAACAGTTGCTTTTAATGATTGCTTATTTTTGTACAACCTACGTAGATTTATTTTGAAAGAGAAATGTTCTCCTATTTAGGATTTAAGTTATCATGACAGTCGTACCCTCTTACAAACAGATTTCTTCGAAGTCCTATATAATTAATAATTTGTTTGGCTGTGGCTGGTATTTTTGAGAAATCCCTTCGCTTGAATCTTAAAACGCTGTTAGCTCCATCGATGGATATGATGATTGTTCTCTAGTTTTAGGCCATGCCTTTTTGTAAATTAAATCGATATTATTAGTTTGTGGTGTTCTTTAAATTCTTCCTTATGTAACGAGATATTTATGTATTAATTTATGTGAGAATAAGAATACTCCTGTTATATTTGTAATTATAAAGAAGTAAAAAAATATGTCAGTATTGAGCGACCTGCTTCATTTAAAATACTACGAAAAATGTGCTGTAGATATCAATTATTTGTGATAGAGATAAGTCGACTTCTGAATTTCAACTCGAAACTATTGTTTAATTTTCATTCTGCCAATATCACTCATCTAACCAGAGAAGAGCAACGATTTTCAAGAGGCTTAGTTAAACTTGATTTTATTGCATATTCGAATGATGATCATTGTTATTTTTCATGGTTTGTTGCGTACAACAAATTGAAGTTCTGTTGTTTTGCTAAAGTTATTTGCAAAGAGTGTGAAGTTCTGGTTACACAGTAACATGTGCCGTTCTATGAAAATCCGAAACTTCTTTTTCATTGCCTGAACATTGATATTGTATCGTTTGGGTTGGTGTTATTTTTACGCTCACACTGGTGGTCGGTGGAGCGTTGGAAGACCTTTGCGTCATGTCATATACTTTTGGTTTTCAACACTATTGTGTGTGATTAGGTTTCACAAATCTGGTTTGTGTGTGACGGAAACAAAGTTAGGTGCTTATATCCGTCATACGTTTAGAATACACACAGAATATCTCCATCGAAATGTGTACTTCCGAAGCCCGGTACCCCTGCTTATGTCAGCTTGAACGAATTCATCGTGACCCTCAGCATTTACCGTGTCCAAGACCAAGACGATTTACTGTTGACCATTACGATGGAAATGCTGACATTTTTACAATTCCCCCATTTGCAACAAAATGTCGGATTCTCCCATCTTCTTGGCATCAACGCTTGTAAATATCCTTTTCTTCATTGACCGCTTTGTAAGGGCGACTAAAGAAATTAATCAGTTACAATTTAAGTAGCAAAATGGTCCCCTCCAGCAAATATACTAGGTTGGTTTCTAGGTCTACTTCTAGCAAGTTACAGTTCTTCGCCTAATACAAAGTTAGTTAATTTGTATAAACTTGTCAAATCTATTAATGCTAGTTATTGAGGTGTCATCCTTGAGCTCTGAAAACCAGAATAAATTAATGATTTATCACTGGATAATACTCCCCGAAATTTACCTCCTTCCAATGTAAAATCCATCAACATTTATTCCACATTTATGAATATTGTATCTCTTGGGGTTTTGTTCTGTTAAATTGCATCAACGTTTCAGTGTTCATCTTATTTAGCATAGAGCGTTCAATACTATGACAGATGAAATCTATATTACTTTTCTCTTTCTATTTTGTTGTCATTGCACATTGGAGTAACAAAGTCTGCCACATAGTATCTCCTTAACTCACAAAATGCGCACATGAATTCCATCATTGACTCTCCAGTGGTGTTTTCAACCATTATTTTGGGTTTATGATAGCGTTCTTCCCTTGAAACAAATGTAACAATTGTGCAAATCCTTATTGCTTTCACCTGTTCACGCTCATTGCGGTTTACTTTCAACATTCATGAGCGATCATGATCAAATTCTGGAACAATATATCTCCCCTTCCAACCCAAATTTCACTCCCTCTCGGCGAACAGAAGGTTCTGCTGAACTCAGTTATTGCATTGGCTGTCACTGGCGCATGCGTACACGATCATACACCTCCTTCCATCTTACCCCATCGTTGATGTTCCCAACACATTGCTAGTCAGTTTTCTTCTTCAATATCCACGCAAATTAGACCAGACAGAGTCACTTTCCTCACAGCCCTTCCTGTATCAATTAACCACTAAATCCTTAATTTTTACTATTTTATTTTCTTGCGTTCTACTGATAGTAATATTGATTAGTATTATTCATGAAACCGCTCATCTCCGTTTCATTATTTACAACAATATTTCATTTTCTCACATTAATCCATCAATTCAATGTTGTAAGCTCCAAACAAACAACTTCAACAGCCGACCATATCAATTCAACCTCCTCCCTCTCTTACTGCTGCCTTTCCTACCCCTTATATTTTATCATTAAAAAGCTGTCCATCATTCGAATTTGTTCCCCTTTCTCAATTTTATCGGGTTTTCTTCGAATAATGACGATATTACTCAGATGGAACCTGTTTCCTATAAGAACCGAACCTGCAAATCAGGGTCTGTCCTCAAGGTATAGCTTTTTCCAGTGAAATTTATAATTTTTTCAACCAATTTCGTACATTTTATTTAATAAGTTGACATTGTGTATCAAGTAATCATGAGTGGAAACTATGATAAATAGTAAATATAAATTTAAATATTATTGTTTAAAAGGTAACAATTAGAATATATGAAACGTGATAAAAATTTATATAAAAACTTATAATTTAAATTGAAATGTAAAATGTCAATGATAGATATTTAATGAAGGCGATTGCCAACAGCAGCTTGCGGCAGTTTTAGTAGTTGTGAGGTGATAGTTTCCTTTCCACCTATTTTATTATTATTATTTTAATGGCACTGCGGTCCTTGAAGAACCAGAGCCCCTTCGACAACATTTGACCATTTCTTCCGATCCTTGGCCTTCTCTCTCCATTTCCTAACACCAAGTTTGGAGAGATCTTCCTCCACATCATCGCGCCAACGTTTCCTGGGCCTATCTCTCTGTCTTTATCCTTCAAGCGTCTCATACATCAACTTACGTGGACATCTCTGCAGGCACTCTTTCTACGTGACCCAGCCACTGTAATCTTCCTCGTCTTACAAAGGCAACCAAATCTGGTTGCTCGTATAAGCCGGGTTCCCACCGCGCGTGTTAAGACGAGCCGCGCCACAAACAAACCCTTGCGACGTGGGACCAGAGGAGCCCAGGTTGGCGCGGGCAGGCCCAAGGTGGTCTTCTGTCATGTTCAAGTCGAACTTGTGATGGTGTTCCCATGGCCTGTAGTTGCGTTCTGACGGACTGGGGTTGAATTTCCTCATGCTGTCAACTAGGTGCCACTTGTTTTGCTGAAATTTGGGAGAAATTGGAGGGATCCACCTCTGGGATGAATACATAGGTTCATTATTCAGGAAATGATTGACCAAAATTTTGATCGCTGAGTAAATATTGTACCTACTAACCTTTCTCGACTTTTATACAGTTTGGTCATCCACCAACGCCTTTTACGGGCTTTCTTCCTCCGTCCTCGTTCGTTGCAATAATTTATAATCACATAAGTCGCAAGGGCACACACACACATAATCATCTTCACTATCCGTCATGGCACTAGAGATTAGGCCGCACTAGCGGCAATGCTGCATCACCCACGGACGACAATGGACTGGACGCGCCTCTACGAGCTTCTACGGGCCTCCTCTACGAGTCTCCACGAGCCTATACGGGCCACGAACCTACTCAATCCACAGGCCGTGGGACTGGTCGTGGATCGTGAAACTGACGAGCCATGACAAACCACCTTGCGCCAGAGGCGCGTGGCGCGGCTCGTGTTAACACAGGCTGTGGGAACCCGGCTACAGATGTCAAAGTTCTACATTTGTTCTAATTCTCCATTGTCCATCCTCCTGCACTGGTCCAAAAACTGTTTGCAGGATTTTCCGCTCCCAGCAGTTAAGCAATCGCTCATTCGCTGCAGTTAAGACCCATGACTTGCTGCTCTATGTCACTACCGGTTGTATTATTGTCTTATATATTACAAGCTTGGCTCTTCGGGATAGTCCCAAAAACATCGGTTTCCTGCTGCAATGCGAGACTTAATTTCTGCACTAACATCGTTGTCGTTTGTCACTACAGCTCCCAAGTACCTAAACTGCTCGCAGACTGGGAATTTATGATGGAGAATGCTGAAAGATGGCTGGTCAGGCGATGATCTTCTCGAGGTTTTCATATATACTGTTTTCGTGTCGTTAATCTTCAGTCCTCTAATCGTTGCTGCTTTTTCGAATTCCTCGAAAGCTCCTGACACTGCCAGGATTGTCCTCGCCATCAAGTCCACATCATCTGCGTACGCAAGGTGGTGTGTCAGGCGAGAGTAGATCGTTCCACCTGGGTTAGTGCGAATGTTCCTGACAATACTTTCCATTGCGAGATTGAAGAGGGTGGTCGCTAGGGGATCTCCCTGCCTTAGGCCCGTCAACACTGGGAAAGTATCTCCTTTCCACCTATGATTTCTTGAAAACAATACCTCATTAAATAAAATGTATGAAATTGGTTGAAAAAATTACGAATTCCACTAGAAAAAGATATATGAAACTTTTCAGTATAGTTTATTTGCTAAATGTAGATTCAAAAACATAATAACGGCTATTTCTCTCTTGATTTTTGTTATGTCATCATAATTTCTTCATTTTCAAAAGGTCTTTTCCAAATTTTGATTATGTATTGTATATTTTACTTATTCATGTTTCTTCCTTAAAAATTAATTAATTCTCTACCACGTCATGGATTATGTTATTATCGTATTCAACTCCTGCTACTCTAGTCATTTAGGCTTCCTTCAAAATCACTTATACCTTTCATCGTAACACCTAACATGACCTATTATTTAAACGATACGTTTTTCGGTTTTCTACCCTCTATTTACAAATGCATCACTTATTTTATTTTTTATTTTTGCGTAGTGTCTAGTTCGGAATAAAATGCCATGTCATGCCCACTCAATTGTCACAACACTAAGGCGGTGCTTAAATTGTAGACCTGACGGTCACCTATTGACAATTTCCACGCACAAAATAAAATCTGTATACTTGGATTCTTGAAAAATGTAACTGCCGTCTTTTACTTCACATATTAGCCTAACTTCGGAACGCGTTGCCCATGTTTCGTTCACTCGATGCTATTTATTCAGAGGGTTGTCGAAGGTTAGGAAATTATTTGACAACCCAAGACTCCTTGGCACAGCGACTGCATCTTGTTTTTTTCGAATAAAATTAGAGATTTCTTGTAAATTGCCTCATTCGTTGTATTTTCTTCACTTATTTTGGTGTTGCTTGAAGTATTATTTTATTTATTTACGTCGCTATTCATTTTTTTCCACCTTATATTTTACTTTCACTATACTATCAATCAATTGTACATAGGCGTAACTTCTGTAAATTACATACATACATTTTTATATAGGAAGTTTTCGTTTATTCATTTAATTTTCCTTTTCGTTCCTCACTATTATTTCAATTACTACATCCCACTTTTGAGTGATTGCTTGGATAAGGTATCTTTACGATTCAATTATTTGAAGTAGGCACACTAATTCAACAATGCTGTTACTACACAAATATTTTTCTGAGAAGAGCTTACGGTTTGTTCACCGTTACATATTGAATTATCAGAGTTTTTCCTCCCTGCGGTTGGTGACCGTAGGGTGTGATACTAGCGAAGCTGGCGGTAGTCAAGTGACCCAGACCTTACGTAACGGGAACTCAGAGCTGGAAGTGGTGTGGGAAGTGCTGTGTGGTCCCAAGGAAGGTTTCACTGATAACAGTGTTATAGAGTTCGCAACTCTTTCAAACTCCACAATCTTCTTTGCTATTTTCAATTTTTGTTTCTTCAATTTTATTAAGCAATGTTTACGATGGAAGCCAAATTGGTCGAATTGATCAGTTTATATTGCGGCAATCTGACTGACGACGACGACCTCAAAACTGCTTTCGAATGCTACCTGTTAGCCACTGGTGATAGAAATTCACCCCAATCAATGAGGAAAGTTGGTTATTTTTCTGTAGTGCATACAGTTTTCTCTGCAATTTTGCATTCATCTCTACATTTGTAGTACATTTATATAAGGAAATACATGCACAAGTATGGTAGAGTACAGCTTGTACTGAGTTCAGTAGAATGCTGAGAATAGCAACCATTATCCAAATCAGTCCTAAGTGTAATATAGAAATTTAAAACCAACTAATTTTTCATTAAAAACAAGTTTTTTTCGGGGACAATACAAATGCGAGTGACAATTGACGTGTTGACGTCAAGGCAACTTACTCTGATTAAGATGTTCGAGTGAGCGTAATTTATAACTCAAGTAAACTTCGCTTATGGAAAATGGCGGCCAAATCAAAACATGGATGTCAGGTTATGATAAGGACCGTTTGACGACGACGGAAGGAGACCTCGTGACCTCTTGAAAAGTTAGCATCTGCCTTTTGTTCCCTAGGTTTGCGTTCAAGACTGTTTGCCGTGTGCCACGGAGGAAAAACTCTCTATCCTGTTGATAGTTAAACTGAAACATGGTATTGTGTAGACGAATTTATTATCCATTAATTATGGTTAGAAGAATAAAATGTCAATAACTTCCGTTTTTTTTTTCTGAATAAGAATGTCTGGCTTGTACTGTGTGGGCTATCCCATCGGGCTATCGGTGTGGCTAGGTGTTAGGACCAACAAGACCCCAAGTGGAGCCCACGTGTGGAAGAACAGATTTTCACATCAATTCTAAGGCCTTTTAAGGTCCATATGGCAGGCGGCATTGAAGACTTGGAATCTACGTACTTTGAAGTGTAAAATGACAAAGTTTGAGGGAGGGGCTTACGAAAATATTAGCTCTACAGTTTGTGATGGATATGGTTAGTTCCGTCGTCTTGGGAGATGAATCAAACGCCTTCAAGCGTCTGGGTCATCCTCAGAGCGTGGTGGGCATTACCGCATTCAGCTCAATGGAAGGGGCAACTATACCATTCCATCACCTTACAAGTTACAATTGCTTCTTACTTACTGAGTTAGTTGTTATGATTACTGAAGGAAACAGACCAAAACCCACTGAAGTATGCAGCAATGTTATTGAAGTGCAGGTGTTTATTTTATTTCATTAGTTTTTTTTTGGTTGGCAGGTGCATTTGTCTGTAATTAACACAAACGCTCCATTGATGTTGTTGAAAATTATTTGTGGACCAACAGATTAAGAAACTATTTGTAGTCGGGTCATTGTAAGAAGTTCTTGAGATGGTACCGTTGCCTGATGGGCCTTGGGAAGAGGTGAAGTAGCACTCTGATAAGGTTTGTCTACGTTTTCGTCTTTCAACTTTCAATCTGCGCCTTTCAACTTACTTCATGAAGATTGCCCTAGAAGCAAGCGATTCCTGCCCACATTTGCCCATCAAGTTTCTTTCAACCCTCTTTCTGGCAAATCACTGGTGAACAAGATGTACAGGAGTGTTATGGTGAAATGGGAAGTTGTGTTAGGAGCGATTGGTTGGTCACTTGATAGGCCTACCAACTAACGTCACCAGTGGTTTCTGCTTTTATGGGACTGCTCTGAAACTTGTCATTGGCAATGCTTCTAAACAACCCCTTGGCTGGCCAGCCAGGCTCCTTTAGTTCATTTCTCCCACAGTTTCTTTCTTTTTGTTATGTCCACCTTTTGTTCCTAATCCTCAAGACGGTAAAGGCAGAAGCCTAAGTGTCTGCAAACCTGTTTACATAGGTATCTGCATTGAGAAAGATCTGGTTAGTTTGTCTTAGAGTTTTTCCCATTGTGTACAGAAGACAAAACCGCTCCTTGATTCCCTTTCCCCAGTACTGTTTTCCCAATCTTTACAAGAATCAATAGGCAATACTTTCATCCAAGGTTGAGGAATTCACCTAACATTGCTTCGAACAGTCTTCTTAAACACAGCATGTGAAATTACCTACAACACCTGATTGAGCCTTAAAAACCTGATAAAATCTCTTAACAAATCCTTAAGGGACAATATCAGTGGTGTTGGTCGTTCAGTGATCTGACCAAATAGGTGGGTGAAGCCCATCCAGAACGTCTGTAAGTGAATGACAGGATGTTGGTACTGCACCAAGGTAAACGTTCATAGCATTGACACACTCAATTTTTACTGTTCATTTGGGTATCCATTCAGGTACAAATGACCTCACTACCGTTAGAGCTAGCCAGATGTCAACAAACTTGTTCGTGCAGGTCAAGATGTCACTCAGTTGATGAATTGTCTGCACTACTGCAGGATCTAAGGTAGCCTGCATTCTGTGTTACACTTAACAGTCAGTGTTGCCAACTCTTACTGTGTTTAGAATTGGGCAAAGACCTGAACACCAAATTAAATCAGACTTAAACTTTCATTCCACTGTGTCCTCCTTTTGGACAAACAGTTAAAGGAATTTAGGTACCTACATTGTTTTGGTCTTGGTATTGTAAAACGTTCCATCAGCTTATTACATACGTCAACAAACTTTAATTTTTCATCGACAGCTTAGAAATTCTTTTTTTGTGAAACTAACCTGAATACTCTGTAATATTTGTACAGCTTCAGGGTCAATTCATGCTCATAAGATTATTGCTTTCGGACAACCTAAACCCAACCACCTACTACAAAATGATGCACAAAAGTAAAATGAACATCTAAAAGTATTATAACAAAAATGTAGCTTCTCTGTATCTGCATTTCTTCAACTTGTTTTGTCCGTTTCCAATCAACAGATAACCATTTTATTTGTGAAGCTCTCATCAAAACATTCGTTTAAAAAAACATGAAATCTGGCGGAATACATTGACTTGTCTTCAATATCTTGGATTTAGGCCCAATGATCGATTACATTTAAACTGATTTTCACTTTAAAATGGAAGCTTATTGATTTCAGTTACTAGAAAAACCATTGGAATTACAAATCATGATTGATTTTGTTTTGTTTTTCAATAAATATTAGTTGAAGCTGTCTACTGTGATATGTAAGTAATAAATTATGTATTTCTTTCTTACAACTTCTATTTTTTCAGCTTTTTCGTGTCTGTTCAGTACGTTTATTTTGTTTTTTGTGCCTGACATTAGCGAAAACCTTCTGTTACCTCCTCACTTATTCATCTCTATGTTACGAATATCGCTGATTGAGGATTGCTTCTTATATTTCTCGAAAAAAAAAAAAAAACAATCTTCAAGTGGATTCGCTGTTGTATTGTGTAATGGATGAAGTTTATCTAGATTTGGGCCTACCAGGTATTACAACTACAGAATCATAAATTCTATTTATAGATGATAGAAATATTTTCATTGTTTGTGATTTGTTGAATTATGTTGACATTTATAGAATAGCTAAATAAAATTTAAAAACAAAAACACGAATATTGGTGTTATTCTTTTCGAATTTCAGAAAGAACCTACTATAAACATACATTCAAAAGTATGTGTATATTATTATGAAATTAATATTGCAGAGTGAGTAATAATATTTTCTAGATTAATAGACCAACTTTGTTAGAATCCAAACACGAACTGAACTTTTTATTGTAAACAAATAATAAGCACGTGGTTAACAACCACTATGGTGATAAACAATGAATGCAGTAACCACAACATTACCCCCTCCTAACTCTCCTGATTGCCGGTGTACGGAGCTAGACGATCAGCATGAACAATTCTAGCCTTGGTTTTAGGAGGCTTGACCCAGAAGACCACATCCGAGAGACCTTTCATAACTCTACATAGGACACTGGAGCTTTGGACACTTGCTTGCAGTCCTGCGCGGCCATAGGTGCCAGACTTGGTCTCCAACTTGATATTTGGGAACAGTAGCTTTCACATTTTAGTGCTTTTGAGCTTCTTCTGATGCTGTTCGTAATTTCTGACGTGCTAGATCATGGATGGATAATAGGGTGGCTCAAAACAGACCCCCCAAAGAAAAAGTTTGTGATAATTGCCGGGGTACTCCTCCAAGTTGGTCCTCTTGGTAAACAATAGATTTTGTCAAAATTTGGATCGACTAGCTCAACTGGAAGAGGGTGCTCAATTGCTCATTGACATTCATCCTGCAAAGGTTCCGTTCTTATTGGATAAAATATGAAAATTGCGTACGAATAAAAAATTTAAATATAATTTATTATCAGAATTTATAAAGATTGAATGCAGGAACTAATTTCTTGTACGAATAAAACTTTTCAGAAATTTTTGTCATATTCCTGTCGAATGTTTGAGGCGTGGCACGGGCGGTATTTTCTGCAACCACTTTCTTTGTCGAAAAAGTCGGGATGATTTTTCGCTGGGCTTCAACAACCTGCAGTAAAAGTTGCTTTTCCTCCTCATCATTGGTGATGACCTTGTTGAAACCATCAAATAACTTGACGCCTCTTTCAGCAATATCATTTACCACCTTGAGATTCTGGATCCTTTTTTTCCCTGCAATATATTCTGGGTTCGACTCCCATTCGCCTGGATTTGGGGCCAGGAAACTGTCATTTATTCCCAACTTTTTCAATAAGGCTGCAGTTCTTTTGGTGGTAAAATCAGCTAGAGATAGATCAAACACACTGTCAGCCTGATTCATCAATTTAGCGTTACTCCTCACCGAACGATTTTGTGGTTCATTATTCATTCCACTCATGATCATCTCTTCCTTTTCTTTAATTGATAGTTCGTCTGAAAACAAACTTAGCCCGACCAACTCATCCGAGAGATACCACAAGTGGTTTTCAAAAGGTTTTTTGCAACATTGCTCACCTCTGAATCGAACCGCCCATATTCTGTCAGATCTTTCCACAAGCTAAGGTCGGGTAATTTTTTGGGTCACCCTAATGGATAACAACTGTTCTTGCAATTGCCTAGCATATCCAGACCTTGTAGCAGCCGCTCCATTTAGCAAATGCACTGGTAGCCTGATAAGTCTTCCAAAGTTTAGTTCGGCTGGAGTAAATCCAGTGGGAGTGTGCTCAGTGAAAGAATTTGCAGCTTTTTTTTAATGGTTATCAGAATGCTTCAACCGGCTGTATCGGCTACAAAGCCTTTTAGGAGTTCACTCCAGTATCCACATTACTACATCACTAGGTTACTGATATCAAAACAAAAACAATAATAAACCAAAATAACGCAAATAACGAATATAAAATAACAAAAACAATAATAAACCAAAATAAACGCAAATGTTGACACCATAAATCGGGAGTGGTTTGACCTACGGACCTGGGGAGGGGCTCATTCGATTCCTCATGGAAAGTTCTTAAAAAAGAGTCCAAATTTAGGCCGCCTTTTTTTTGAGGTTTTCAGGGATTTTACAAAACTTTGACAACCCTTAAAGGATACTTTAAATTAAGTGAAAGAGCTGGCTCAAGAATTGGGGCGTCGTCGGACCAACATGGATTTTTCCTGAAAATTTCAGCTTTTTTTGCTTCAGCCGTTTGGGAGAAATCGTGCGTACGGCGGACGGACGGAAACATTTTTATTGCAGATTCGGATTCTGCAATAAAACGATTCTGCATTCCCTTTGAAACATAAACCATGAAATTTTCAGGTGGGTTAGCATTCTTTTTGTTCAAGAGCGATTACAATGGTTTATTATCGAATAATAAACCAAAAATAAATAAATAAAGCCTCCGAGGAAAATTACCAATTTTGTTCAAGTTCTCAGAATTACAATCCCCACTGACGCAAGCGTCAATCATTTGGAACGTTCAGTGAGTTTTGAAGCTCTTTCACCTCAGTCAAAAATTTTTGAAGGGTGGATTTTACGTGAAATTGTTTGCTCTTTCTGGCGGTGTTGTTAAAATTGTGATAACGTTTGATTTCAGACTCAAAAAATCAACATTAAAGATGTTTTTAAACATTTTCATAATTCGGACTCTTTAAAAATTTGTTTTTGGCTGCATTCCCAAGACAATCACGGTAGTTCTACCTCATTCCCAAGAGTAAATAAGGATATAGGGAAGGAACCAAATAAAAAACAACAAATCAATCAAATTTTGAGAACATATAATTTTCAACAGTTTCTTTTTTGGAAAATATATCTTATGCTAAGAATAATTGAAAATCTTTAGACTGTTCGAACTCCTCTAAAATAAAGCATCTATTCATTATAATAAAATAATGTAAAATAAACAAAAGTAACACGTTCTTGTCAAATGTAACAACATTTTCGGATATACAAAAAGGGAAAACAACGATCATCTTTTTTTGTTTCATTTTCTGGTACAATCATTCATAAATTCACAAAGAACTAACTCTTTTTTTTCAAGTAATTCAAATATACTAAGCCACTGGTTCTGGAAAAAAGATATTTACAACAAAATAGAAGAAAAAAATCAGCAATGTTTTCCCCAGGAAAATAATGTAGGTTTTCTGAGGTCAATTAATTACACTGCAACTCAAAAAGACCTTTTTTTTTTTTTGTCCAAACCTCAGAAACTATCCTCGAGAGGAGATTTTTTCTTGCACGAATAGCGCATTTTAAGTGCAAAAGATACTATGCATTTTTTGTAAAACTAATATATATATCCCTAGGTTCATAAATATCTATACACACTGTAAAAATGTACAGTAGGCACAATGATCCATACACGTGTATCTACTCAACAACGAAGAACCCTTTGAGGCTATTTATATGACCTTCGTACGTATACAACATAGAAATTTATATATAAAAATTATATTTATATAATTTTTACATCATATACATTTAAAAAAACTGCCTCAAACATATTTTTCCCTTCGGAAAAAATATTTAAATCGCAAGAAAAGACAATGCAAGTGATCTTAATTTTACGGTAACCATTTCAACTATGTACAGCACAGAATTACGCAACGGAAATGAAAAAAACCACGTCAAATCAATTTCATAATTTTTTTTAAATTTTTAATTCAAGTATAAATAAATCGTATAATTAATACGAACACTTCAGAGAAATTAAAAAAAAAACAACTGTCAATTTGCACGTTATCCTCATTTGTTAAGAATGCAGAGACAATTTTCACAACATGAAAAGTAAAAGAACATGTACAAGAAAGTTTCTATCTTAGCAATTAGTCAACATAGTTATACATACTAATTACAACCTTGGAGAAGCTATCAAAATTGATATACAAATATATATATATGAAGATTATATATATATATATGGCCTAGGTTTATATAAAGTGGATTTTTTTATACTTACAATATATGATACAATGTTCTTACTCTATAAAAAAATATAAGGTAGTCTCAAGGAATTTTATATTCTCGAACGTTTGTCGAAAAAAAAGGAAAAAAAAAAAAAAAAAAACATTTTAATTAAAAGACTAGTGAGTGCCGGTATGTACAAGTAACAGATGAAAATATTACAGTAGTTTTCGCTAATTTACATTATCAACATAAAATATTCCTTTATTCATAGCATGGAGTTTTTTTTTAAATATAAAAGTGGTGCGATTGGACCCTTTTTCATTTGTTTTTTCTTCTATTTCTTTTTTTTTCAATTTTAGGTAGGAAAAATTTGATTTTTATACAAGTCAAAAAAATTACATAATATTTATAGGTGGTTGATAGATATATAATCGAGTATTTTATCATTTTTTATATATTTTTTATACAATATAAAACAATAGAATTGTACTATGCGAATCACAAGTTGTAAAAAAAGAGAAAAAGTAAGACAAATCACCGCGTTTTTTTTTTTTTCAAAATGACAATGATTTATTAAAGGCTTATCAAGTGATTTGGTGCAACTCTTGTCATTAATTAATTTTCTTTTTTTTTTCATAGGCACTGGAACAATATGTATCAAGCTGTGTACTGCAGGCATGATTTAATTCAACGATGCCCAAAAAAACCTCCGGGGATTTAAATTCACATTTTTGTTATGATGATATTCAGTACGCTTATCACACTTGGGAAAGGGGACAAAAAAAAAATTATTTACAATAAAAATGTCTGCGTGAATATTTCAGTTACACTCAATTTCGTGGCAGACACCATAAAAGATTTAAATTTTTTTTATACAAACAATTATATTCTAAGAACTGTACAGCTCGATTAAATTTGTTACTATTTTATTACTTTAGATTCAACAATGGGAACAAACGGTGGTGGAGGGGAGGGGCGGGTGCGGTGCGGGGCGGGGGCGCAGTGTTGGAGTTTTTAGTTCATCCATTTACGACAGTTGGGGGCACCGCACATGCAGGGGATTTTGTGTTGGTCGTCTTCTATATCGAATTTGTAGTCGTACGCGAGCTGAAACAGAAAGGAACAACGTCAGTCATTCTGAGACGTCAGCGATGATATCTTGGTTGGTAGGGAGTCGTAGAACAGTTCAGAACTGAACTAGGTTCCCTCAAACTAGACGTTAATATCCGGGACAGCGCTACTACCCCGACCTCCAGGGAGAACGCTAGTAGTTGAAGCGCAAAATTATAAAACTAGCCAGGGTGCCAGGTAAAACCTTAGATCATCTACTAGTAGTATAAGTAGACTACTTAGATGGTCTAAGGGTAAAACAGCGTCCCTTTTGTGTTTATTATTCTTTGAATAATAATTATTATACATCTATGAGGTCGGTTCGGAAAAATGAGAGTAGGAAAACAGTAGCGAAAAGATAAGGTGATGGTGGTAGCTAGGTGATGGCTACCATGATAAAAATGTCCAACCGACCTTACGAGCAGGTTAAGGAAATGGCAGATAGTAGGGCACAAATGCTCGACTTTATTATTACACACGGAATTACACTGGGTTGGACAATGAAATGAAAGTCAGAGCAACCTTGGTTTTGGACATGAAACCTTCCTTTTCGCGGCTTTGTCAAATGTTCCTTGATTTTCACTTAAGCTAGACTCTTGGTGTTATTATACTATTAAGTGCACTGTTACCTGAAATGGCCGTAAAAATCGTTGGCGTTGTACTGCTCGACAATTCTTTCGAAATACAATCTATTTCTGAGAACTTCTCGATCAATTAGTTCCTCGGCTACAATGTCTAGGAACTCAGAGTCCGACCAAGAACTTTCGTTCGAGGATGAGGACGAAATATCTCCAATTGATTCCAGAAACTCAATCGAAAATAAGCAGGAATAAGTAGGAAACAACTGCACCAACAACGAAAAATGGAATGAGGAAGGTTAGACTTTTGAAGAGGTTACCCTAGGGTTTCCTGCTCAGAGCAAGTTACTCCGACCTCAGGCTGGATCCCCCTCTCTCTGAGCAAGTTCCCTGGTCAGTTGGAATTCAGTGCAAGTTAAAGTTACACTGTTGCGGTTGGAAAACGCCTCATCCTGCTCCCTCATTAGTGCGCAAGCGGTTGGAAAATCCCTACAGATAAGATGTGAACCTCCAGCGCTCCCTGCGGAGGTGGGGGTAGTAGCGCTGTCCCAGAAATTAACGTGTTGTATCATTCAAGGACCAGTAGGACCCTACAGAACAGTCTGAAGATTTTAAATTATTCTTAGCATAAGATATATTTTCCAAAAAAGAAACTTGAAAATTATATGTTCTCAAAATTTGATTGATTTGTTTTTTTTTGTTCCTTCTCTATATCCTTTTTACTCTTGGGAATGAGATAGAACTACCGTTATTGTCTTGGGAATGCAGCCAAAAACAAATTTTTAAAGAATCCGAATTAAGTTTATGGCAGCAAAGACAAATGTGGTCAAATCATCTACGCCAACCTTAAAACAAACAGATTTATATACCTTTTCAAAATTCAAACTTTTAAAAGTAAATTTCAACCTTTTCCAACCTTGTAAACTTGAACCTTCCTCATGTAACTGTAGGTACGTGTACCAAATCTTACGTCATTTGATTGAAAAATCCCGATTTATAAGGAAAGAGGCAGATAGACAACAAATGCGTCTTCATTATTTACAAATGCCCATTATAATTTGATTGTGTCCTGACCGATAGACATCGTCTTATGTAGAGATATAGAGGTTTATTTTTAATGAAACCTGTCCAGGAACATTCACAATGTAATTTTGTACGTGTTTATAAAATATTCAGGTTATTTGGTGGTCTAGATGTTGCGTTATAAGGGGGAAGGGTTTTATTATATAGAGAAAACAACGAACGAAAAGTCTAAACTCACCTCTTCACCGCGGTTTATTCTTCTCTTGGTGAATATTATGATCCGCAGATCTCTTTCGACTTCGACGGTTTCGGCGACACAATTGGGGTAACACGAGTGGTTGATGTACCGAGCAAGACCGCCGCTCAGTGTGGCATCCACCACCCGGTCTTCGTCCAGCCTGAACATGTATATCCCACGATTCTGGAAAAGAAAATCGACAAAATCATAATTCACCGTTCAATCTAAGGGCTTGTTAAGTTATCGCAAGATGGTGGTCGAAAGAACAACTCAAGTTGAGGGAGGGGGGCAGTAGATGATGTATTAGCCTAAATTCAGAACAATCGCAACCAACGCTATGATTACCACGAATGTTAACTTTGACCACGATGAACGAAGGTCAATTTCAATTAGAATTTATAGCAAATTGCACCAAGACTGCTACTGGACTCAACGTAACTTGTTCTTTCAATTGTATGTAGTTGTAAATTCCCTAGGTTTCATTATAGCACTAGAAACTTGGGTAAATCAGTGTCTTGTAGGACATATACGAGGTTTGGCTATTAAATAACGAAACTGCTTACAAAAAATGGTTTATTTAAAAATTGTATGGTACAATCGAACTTTCCCGAATTTTGATGAAATTTTCAGGGATTGTTCAGTTTGATGTGTACATGGTCCCCTATGAGTTTCATGACCCCCGGATCAATAGTAGCCTCTGCACATGCGCAAACGTGAAATCCTTGTTACGCGCATAACTCCGGGAGTTCTTGACCAATTTCAATGAAATTTTCAGGGATTTTTCTCAAGTTATGCTCCTGCATAACAATAAATTCACCCTAATTCAATATTTACTTCGCCTAATTGAACGAAGTTTTTTAGTCAATAATAATTTTCAATGATCTATACAGTCATGTTATGGATACGAGGACGCTATGTGCCACACCCACTTGGCAGACGTTTTTTGACGTTGAAATGGGAACAGGACGGCCTGGACGCTGGTCATCTTTGGTGCTCTCTCGACTCTCAGAAAATTTTTGTGTGCCACTCAAAAACACGCGCACGTGACAGAGAACTCTCACCGTAAGCCTCTTTTAATAATTTATAGCACTCGGTCGGTTTTTTTTTTTTTTTTTTTTTTTTTTTCAGTTTCACGAGGAACTTCACATTGATAGGTTATTTGTGTGTGAGGTTATAGTACTAGTTGAGTTTAAAACGTTTACCAAGTTCAAGCCGAATATCTTGCAGAGAAAACGTGGCTTACTCGTACATCATCAAACTGCAGTAAACTACAATTTGATAAGAATTTGCACACCTTTTGGACCACGATCGTTTTCAAGTAACACTATTACATAAAACGCTGCAATTAATATTGTTAGCTAGTAAAATAGCAACCCAAGAATCGTTAGACTGCGCCAACTAAATCAGAAAAAATAAGTAGAAAGGTACCTTAGCTTCGTACTGCTTTTCTCTCGTTTCCGCCACCTCCGTTCGGATTATTTCTCCAATGTATTCGATGACCATGGTATGTTTTTCAAGGTCACGCGCAGCATAGAGCCCAAGTCCTTGAATTTTAGATCTGAAAAAAAAAAAAATAAAAAAAAAATTCAAAAAATAATAAAGCAACATTTTTCTTTACTTCAGGTTCTTATTTCATTGATGATAATACATTTAATAAACTGTAACACATCACAGATGAAACATAGAACTATTCATCAAAGAAATTGAAAGAAGACAATTACGGCCATTTTATCCTTAGCTTTCTTCGGGGAGTAATCAATGATGTGATATCAAGTATGGGGCAGTAATAAACCTTAAACCATTGGTTCAATTATAATATAAAAGGCAGTGTTTTAATGATAAGTACACAAGAGAAGATGAACACTTCGATCAACTGAGGAAAAACTCGAAGACGGTTATCACAAACTGGGAACCAACAAGGTCTACAACTTTTACGACTTCACTGGACAGGTTTTGACTCATCAAGAAATTTAATGGGGATCGTGCCAAATTAGAACAATCAGATTCAAATGTAAACATTCAAGTTTGTTGATGTTCAAAATAGTATACAATTTATTATCATAAAACATCGACGTCTTCCTCTTCATCCAAATCATCGTCCAAATTTCATGCAATTCATAAAATTCCCCTCATCTGTAAAGCCCCTTCTACACTGTCGCTCCAACACTACCCGTAGGGGAAGGAACGCACTCGGTTGGATGGATATGTCTTAGCTCTATGTGGAGATGCAAAAGTTGATTTTACGATTTTCATTCACAACCGATTGTTGTTACGGAACTATGGATTAATTTAACGGTTTACAATCCACGAGCTTTTGGAATTCGATAATTCAAAGTCATATACTCGACGGTGGGTACACACAATAATCGCAAGCGCAATAGCTCAATTTCCATTTAGCATTGGGTATTAAACGGAGGCCGTGACGATTATTTGTTAACATAGAGGTCACAAGTTTTTTTCCTCAAAAGTTCTGTCACTGGTTTCGATCTATTTGTACAAATGATGTGTATGTTACTAAAACTATTCATTTATTATGTTCGTTCCTCCTTATTTTTGAGATTTAAGCGTACTATCAAGACGTCCAAACTAAACAAAACACTGACCTCCGTGTAACACCTGAATCGAGTGCCAATTCTCATTTGACAATTGTGTGGACCCACCGTCGAATAAGACATATCCACGTAACATGATCTCCTCTTCTTGTAAACCAGATAGGGGGTATTTTTTTTGTAACCATCCAAATATGAAGTGGAAGACTGGAACAGTCATTGCTGAAGATGGTGACCTCTACTACACAATCTTGGTACGATGGTAAGACGGCATGTTGACCAAATGCGAGGAATTGGGCCAGTTTGCAACCCTGATGGTAAACGCCACTGTGGAGATATCCTGGCCCTCACCAAAATACAAGTTGAACACCACCCCAAGCTGCCACACATTCAGCCACTCATCCTCCCAAAAACTGCAACACGCCTAATCAGTCATCGAAATTGACAGGGGTGTGGATTTCCATGTTTTTGGGAACACAGAAATCCTTACTTTATTCGACTTGGCGTGAGAACTGAAATTTCAACCCCTAGGAGGGGGTGGCGGGGGTGATTGAGGAGGAGGTAGTTTCCACAGTACTCTCCTAGTCTGAAGTTAAAAAAATATACAATGATACAAAATACGGTAAATACAAAAATATACAACGATTGGCGGGGAGGTAGTTTCCCAAGTATTCTCCTTGTCTGAAGTTTAAAAAAATGTAGAAATTCACTTGTACAGATTTCGTAGTTCATCCCAATCTCATGAATCAAAAAAGAGGTTCTGACATCAATTTAAGGGTAGTTTTATGGCCATAACTCAAAATTATGGGGCTCAGGGAATTTTTGGACCTTGGAACCGAATTAACCATCGAAAAATACATAACGATACCCTAGTCTACTATACAGATCTTGAATTTTTTTTTGTGGGGCAATGTAATCGTCTAAATTTTGACGAAAACTGTTTTTTTCTCTATATTAACTCAATTTTACTCATAAGATTTACGAAAGTGATTAAGTTTAGATTTACGTTAAGTTTAGACAATACGGTAACTATTGAGTTTTAAGCGCTTTTTGACAATCCTGGGCCACTGTGAAGCGTTTTGATCTATATTCTGGCAAACACGCTCTGCACCAGGGTGCGCTAAGAGCGTAAGGGTGCTTACAGACTAGAGCTGGGATAAGAGCGAGGAAATAGAGGAGCAAAGGGAGCAGAGAGTTGGCCAATTCAGAGTGGTACAATACTGCGAGAGTCAGCGCGGTTCAAATCCTTCTCAACGATGACTATTTCTATGCAGAAAACCCGTCATTGAGAATCCGGTATTTACTTCGGGGGCGAAAAGTAGAAGGGATTCGCGCAATGACTCCTAATCAATCGCAACATGTTCACGGGGAATTTCATCATTTGTACGATGAACTTTGAGAACATTCCAACATGTTTTACGAGTTTATGACAACATTCGACTACTTGCTGAATAAAGTACAGAGCACATTGCTGAAGAGGTGGTCAAATTGCATTTCAAATCCAAATTTGCCTGTTGAACGTCTTGCTGTTACCTTGTGGTAAGTACCTACACATTTTTACAACAGCTTCGTACTGTAATAAATGTTTTATTAATAAACGTTGAATCGATAACGTGAATATTCAGTTCAATTACTTCAACATTAAAGGAGACTACTTCGGTTTATACTGGAATAAAAGTCCCATGAAGGTTTTTTCATGAACACTACACCAATTAAATCATCAGGATTCATGTTTCATATGAGCTGTAAGAGGCTAGGTTTCTTTGCTCTTACAGGGTGTCTAGCAATTATTCAAAAATAAATTCAAGACTTTTTCCACAAATTTCCAGACTTTTACGCGGTAATATATTCATCTTATATTAAAATAAAAAGAACTTTTATTTCAGGTGAACATGCGAGAATATGAAAAAATATCATTAGAATTAAAAATACCAAGTGGACATACCTTACTAAATGGAAGTAAAATGTCTTGAATCACTTAAAAAAATCACATTTAATTATATTTACAGTTTATGGAAGTAAAATGTCTTGAATCACTTCAAGGCCATCAATATAGGCCTATTTCAAATTATATTTTCTTTATTTGACCCTGTTTCAAGATCATGCCTTATCACACAAAAATGATTCCTTTTTCAAGACAAACCTAGAAAATTTTATCGTGTTCAGATTATTTACTTTTATTACTATTATTTAATTCGTACTTATACACACTCGTGAAAGGTACAGAAAATGTACAATTAATTATCTGAATGAGAACATTTACTTACCTTTATGCAAGTTAAAGTTGAATTCATAAAATAAAATGTAACCTTGACGAAATAAAATGCAAGGCACTTATTGAATCTTAGTAAATTCCAACCTATATTATTTTGGTAACAAATTTCAGACTTTCATATGAATTTCTCTGCTAATTCCCGACTTTTCAAGACCGTTTTTAAATTCATTACTAATTCCCGACTTTCCCGACCGCTAGACACCCTGCTCTTAGCTTTGCTCGCATCTTCGCTCGACCTTGAAGCGCTGCCCAACTCATCTACCTGCCTGTGTTTGTTTTCTTCGCTCTTATCGCAGCTCCAGTCTGTAAGCACCCTTACTGTGGACGAGGCTTTACATACACACAAGTTTGAAATCGACTCGACGAAGACTCACCTTGCCAAGTAAACGTTGTTCCGCCACTCCTGCTTCATCTTCTTGTACTGGGAGGATTTGGAGTGGACGAACTGCTTGGAGTAGGGGCACAAAGGCTCCCCAGGGATGGACATGGACGGAGATTGAGAGGGCCGGTAGGAGACGGACGAGGTGCGCTGGGTGTGGGCTTTCCTCATGACGCCAGGACCCTTCGGCCGCACTTCGGACCGAGCACAGCCAGTTGGGTTGATGGCCAGGGGAAGCTCCAAAAATGGATTTTTCCCATACTTGAATTTGTAGTCTGTAAGCGTGTCGATACCTGAAAGACAATAACTTGCTATATTTTCGTGATTTTAGGGAATACTGAACTTTTAACAACAAACAGAACCCAGCAAACTTTGTGCCGTCACGACTTTATGGTAGCACCTGATTCCCTACAACGAATACATAAAAACATTCAGTTCAATACGTTACTTATATAGAAAAAGAAGCTTTGAATATCTCCACTTCATTGAAAAATATTGGATAGTGGATATGTTTTTGGCTGCACTCTCGTATCCACATTTCAATGGTTTTCAATCAGTTTGTTTCCAGCCTGGAATATATTGAGAAAATTATACCCCAAAACTATGCTGTGGCAAAAGTAGGTACCTGGCAGGCTCTCCAGGACTCGGACGACGACGGGTTCAGTGAGGCCAAAGAGATCCTCGCCTGTGATGTACTTGGAGAACATCTTCACGAGAGTGTCGTTCCGTCGGAGTTCAGCCAGCGGTTCAAGGACTTTGAGCCAGACGCCCTTCGCCGTCGAGTCTTTCAATTCCAGGTCCTGCTCTCCTCTTTCCTGGACGACGATCCGAAACTCGGGTCGCCCTTCCAATTCGTGAATGGAGCACACGTATTTGCATCTTCGATTGGCCACTCTCATACTCCAGTACATTCGCATCTGAAATCACATAAGATGGAATCACAACTAAAGAACATCGTATATATGAAGATGAAAGTATCAGAGTAGGTATGCCCGTTTTTCATTCATCTGGAATACACCTCTCAGAACCCCCCCCCCGACCCTGCCAGTGAAGGGGAGAGGGCTCCAGCGGGGCGGACTTATCGTTAAATACGATATATTTTCTACTTGTTGTCATCAACATGTTCCCTGATACCTGAAGACCTAATCTTTGTTGGAAAAGTCCAGGTTTAGCATTTCAGCTGTTCTCAACAGCGTTTTTGGTACTAAAACCCCCCCCCCGAAAAATTGAAAAACAAGGTATCAGCCCGTTCTTCCCCTGTGGTCTTCAGTTAATAGTACACAACTTCCCATTCCAACCGGTCTATCCCATCAAAATAAAATCAAATCATCGTATAAAAGCAACAAAACAGGTACTCACAATTTTATAGCCTATAGGGTAAATGTAGTTGGGGGTGTGGAAGTTCTGGAGCTGATGAGGTAGCAGCTGGCCAACACTGAGGAACGTCAGGGAGCCAACTCGAAGAAGGTTGTTCTGTTCGGTATTGTGCATTATGGAAGCTATCTGCCGAGGCTCGTCCCGCTGTATGTACACCCGCCTCATCACAGATAACGTAGTAAGCTCGTTTTCTTTTTCATTTTTAGGAACATGGCTAGCGCAGTACAACGTCTGTGAAAACAGAATCACAAAAAAATATTATAACATACTGTAATATACACAGCAATTTATGTTTGTGTATAAGAAACTCTGGGCAAAATATGGGTTTTTTCGGTTTTCTGTCAGCCACCCTCAATACAGGGGTATGGTGGCTGGAAAATGATATAAAGCGTTAATCTCGACTATCCAAGCATTGTTGTAGTTAATAGCTGTTGAACTTTTGCTGGAGAACAAAAACTAGAATTCTCTGCTATTTAAACACATTTACACTTCATAACAAACAACTCATATACAGGGTGAGACAACAAAACTTGCTGATTTGAAAGGTCAATTTAAAAAAAAGTATCCAAGATATCAATGAGATTCAAATTTCATTATGTAAACAAGATCTTCCAAATTTGTTTCATATGGTTTTAAAAATTGTATAACTCAAATACTTTTCTGTCCAGAGTCCAGGACCTGCAGGAGCAGTATGGCCTAGTAGAGCTTGATGACCTGGCTCCTTTCCTGTCTCAAGAAGAAACGATACCAAGGCAACTGGGCATTGGATTCACTACTCTAACCTCGCCTGTTGAGGGCAGTGGCTCTGGAAACCCTACAGGCTCGTTTTCCAGATCCTGACTGGTTGAGAGTCTACATGGATGGCTCAGCAATTGGTGCCAATAGGAATGGTGGAGTCTTCTCAACGGCCGGTTCCATTTCTGCCCCAGTGGGAAGGCTGGCAACGAGCTTTGATGGGGAGGTCGTGGCCACTGTTATGGCCCTTAATCTGATTAGGGGTTTAGATTGCAGACGGGCTGTCATTCTGATTGACTCTCAGGCGATCCTCTAACCACCTCTAACTCAGAGATGGAATTGCAAGATGTTATTGAGGGGAGAAGGATTATCGAGGAGCTGAGCATGAAGGGCATCGTTACTGCAGTGTAATGGATTCCCTCACACTGTGGCATCTGGGGTAATGAGCTTGCTGATGCACTGGCCAAGCAGGGCTCCCAGATGGAATTGCCTAACGTACCAGTTGGATATCAAACAGCAAAGAGGTGTATTCAGGGGGCAATAAGAGAGAAAATGAGGGAGGCTCAGCGGGTGATACCATGAGCGTCCCCGTCGGAGGTGAACGTGATTTTATTGTGTTGAAAAATGTACGAGCGTCCCCGTCCCCTTCATCTTCGTATGTACGAGCGTCCCCGTGATTGCGTGAAGGGCAGGCGTGAAAACGGTCGTGTTCATATAAAAAATGCATAATATTCCAAAATCCGTAAATAACAGAATTAGTCAAAACATTAAAAATTGGTTGATGCTCTAAACATGGCGGTACTTTTTGGTAGCTATTTGTACAAATGTGATTAGGGTTATGTCCCCTCTTTCGTGTTTGTGAAGCCTAGTATTTCGTTGTTTCGCTTTCGCCTTCCCAAAGCCGAGGAAGTCGAAATTTCTCTGTCACCAGCCATTTGTGTTGCTGATTTTGAAAAAGCCGTTCAGAACGCGTTGAAGAAAGTGTGGCCACTAACGGAAGTACGCGGTGCATGTTTCACTCGATACAAATAGCTGCCAAAAAGTACCATCCTGTTTAGTGCATAAACCACTTTTTAATGGTTTGACTAATTCTGTTATTTCTGGATTTTATATATGAACACGACCGTTTTCACGCCTGCCCTTCAAATGATCAAGGGGACGCTCATACATAAAAGATGAAGAGGACGGGGACGCTCGTACATGGTGCCTTCCCGGGGATGGGGACGCTCATGCCTATTACTTCCACCCTGGGGACGCTCGTACATGCGCCCGGCTCCAGCATCCTGCAGACAGCAGTAAGAAGTGGGTAGTTTTGCTCGAGGCTGAGAACCGCATTCTACTGCACCTCACAAGAGGGGAGTCTGTGGCAGGGGTTCGTCACCTAACAGGACACGATTACCTGAACGCCCATCTTCACAGAATGTGTGTTAAGGGAAGCCCGCACTGCTCTCTCTGCCAATCAACCTCGAATATGACTACCGAGCATTTATTTGAGTATCCACAACTGAGGGACCAACTGGTCGAAGATTGCAAAACTTTATTGGGCTGCTCGAGGTCTTAGGGCTAAAGAGCCAACAACTTAATGGCGTAGGGGAAAAAAAATAATGATCACGATTCCCTGGATATGACTTTTGTAAATAGAGGATATTTAAGCAATTTTAGGATAACAGGAAAGTAGTTATTCTTCTCTAAAAACGTGCTAGCAATCAAACAAAGCAAACAGACTCACCTTATTTTTATAAAATACACACGCATCTTTCACAGCACAAGGTAAATGGTAGACTACAGAGCACCGTATCTTGTAGCACTTGAGAGTGGCGCCGGTGGTGTTGCAGTACGCGCAAGACGCCGAGGTTCCGTTCTGTAGCGCCTGTTCGACGTTCACGAGGCCGCCGTTGGTCGTTTCGTACACCTCGTCGCTCCACAAGGCACAATTTAAATGAACCCACTTGTTGACGTCGTAATTCAACAATCTGTCGGAGGAAAAATTTGTTAATAGGTATGCAGTGAATGAGGCATTTTCATATGTGTGATTCCAACAGGTTTAGTAGAGTGATCGGATTACCATTCTCCACTACTGGGAGTACCGACAAAACGAACTTTCACAAAAAAGGGGTAAATACTGGCAGTTATGTGAAATATAGCATTTTCAAGTCAAATGAAACCTTTTTCCAAATTAAATTGAACCTTTTCCAAACCACACGATACTTTTTCCAAACCAAATGATACTTTATCCAGACCAAATGAAACTTTTCCCAAACTGGACGTATGTGCTGGTGATTCCCCTTCATTATCGGTACCTAGCAGTTGTTCCTCAGTGTAGGCGTGGGGAGTAGGTACCCACTCACATTCAACAGTTAGAAATTTCTCAAACTTACCAACTTGTTTCCGATTCTACTAAGGTGAGATCTACGTCGATAACCCTATGCCCAGAATTCATAGAATTTTAATTTTGTTAATGTCTTTTAATGATAGGTACAATTGCATCTACCTGCAATTCGAAGGGTACAACCAATCTAAATACCTCATTTCACTCATTTTCTCAAAAGGTTTCATTTGGCTTGAAAATGCTATATAATTTCTGTACAAGAAACGAATAGTTGTGAATAACCAGATTTCTGAAGCTCCTTTCTGCCTCCGCCTAGAATGAATCCTGACGGACGAATTTTGACACATTTGTGCTCTACTGTAGTCAATTCAATTTCAAAGAAACAGTTTGTATAAAAGGTGCATTTATCTTCCAGAACCTCCTTGTGTAGGCAACGATTCAGCTAAAATTTGGGTCCCCTAAGGTAAACCAGGTTTAACAAAGTAGAAACGCATCACTTCGAGATCTTGAAATCAATCAGTGGGGAGCCATTAAGTTAATAGAACAAACAAGAAGAACGAGGACGGACTGAGGAACGCTGAGTACTAGAGAAGGGTGTGTTATTCAAGAGCAGTGCCCCTTCAAGCTTTTGAATGCTGTAATAACACTATATAGGATGAAATCGTTGGAAGAATTTTAAGCCAAGCAGAGTCATTTTCAATCGTGCACTAAAGTTGGGTCGAATACGGAGGCATTGTTAAGAGTAATCCTGTCCAAAGAACGATAGATGCTTCAGCAAAATAATTCAAACTCATATATTTTTCCTAAGCATGAGTTTAACCTTAACACTTTCAACTCTTTTAGCTGCTCCAAACTTTGAAAATCCCGCCTGAGTACCTGGCTCCATCTAGAAACCTCGTGAGGTGGTATTTCTCTTCATTAGTTCTCCACTTACAATATAGAATGCGCCGTTTTCACCTCGATGTGTTTATTTTATTTAATAAAAGACTCGTCAATAACAGGCTTTATTTCGTACAATTTCCCTATTTCTGCACCCTCAATGTGGGTAATAACTCTTCACAACCGAACAACATGATTTTGGAGGAGTTTCGGAGCGTTTACTGCAAGCAAATATAGTCAGGAAGAACAAAATCGTTGAGTCATCCATCGTCTTCCTCACGTATTCGTTCTCTTCAGGAAGGGGAGAGAGTCCAGGCTAGGATTCATCAGGGGAATCGTGACGTTTGGATGTTTGGTACAGTGACACGGAAGCTGGGCTCTTGTCACTATATAGTTGAGCTGGATTCTGGTCGGTCATTGAAGCGACATATTAACCAGCTCATTTCAACTCTGGTACCTAGAAAACAGGTGGCATTTACTCCTCAACCACCGAAATTTGGGGTTCCATTCACCAATAAACCCAACGATGGCTCGTCAAATGGGCCAGGGTTGAATCATGGAGACGCCCCTGCTACACAACCCTCCGATCATCCAGGGACAACAGACCTCCGTCGATCAGCCAGACAACGCCGTCAACCTCCGTACCTCCGGGATTACATACTCAACCACGTCGAATGACATTTTACTCAAGTGTGGGAGAATGTAGCAACCGTCCAGTTGTTATTAGAACCGCTTAGTCGTTCCAGTTGTCATTAGTTACCGTTCAATTCTGTCTGTCAAATTCAAGTCTCGATATACGTGTCATGTTCGTCAAATATTCTATCAATATATATTTCTTCATTGTGCCTTATTCAAGTTAATAGTTTATTGTAGTATTGCGTGTTATTTTGGTCACCTTAAAGTCAACAGACATCATACCTTGAAAATTGGTATTATCTCATTATCTCACCTTCAATACATAATACGTACCCTAAAGACCCAATGTCAAATTTCCGAAGCTGAGCACTCCTGTCAGGGGCATTGGGTTGGGTTTCTGGTCCCGCGTTGAAAGTGTTAAACAAAGGTTAAAAATTGGCAACTGAGGCTAAACCTCAATTCGTCAAACCTCTGAATATGGGAGTGCTCTTGCCCTTGATTGTAACAGAACCTATCAGGCTCAAAGAATAACATAAAAGAATGGCAGAACGTGTTCACAGCTGTACGATCTAATGCTAATTGCGCTAAACAGAGAAGTTTGAATTCAGCTATTGCCAGACGTGAAAGAAGCACGTAAAAGATCAGGGTTAAAGAAACCAAGGTATCTACCGAGCCCCTGTCCAGGCTGTCCAGGATCTGCTCTCAACACAACTACCAGTAAGGTCAACTGTGGCCCAATATAAAGCATGAGTCCCAGCCTCAGAAAATCCTCCAAAAACCAACCCTTACATGAGGTGCATAAAGTCAACTCCTCAATAGTAAATCTTAATTCAAACGTATAAGTTAATTTTATCCTAATTCAAAATTAAGTGTACAAGCTACGTTTTTCATGAGAATCGGTCATTACCTAGCAGGGCCATGGGTAACTCCGTCCCCCATCTGATGGCAGAAGAGACAAGATCGGGAGTCCTCAGGTAACTTTGGTGGCGCCAAGGGGATACCACACTTGAACATCATCTGAAAAATAGAATTATATTGGATTAAAACTAAATTTATTGTTAATGAACATTAAAATATAGGTCGACAATGAATTAATCAATAATTAATTAAAATTATAAGTGGGATTTATGCATACCTCCGTAATCTCTTTTTCAGTTGGCTTTTTATGCTTCGAGCTCGGAGGGGGGATGGTCATTGAGGTCCAAACGCGGTATCTGGAAGGCGCTTTTTTGACAGGTGGAGCGATTGCCTTGTCGATACTCTGCCGGCTTTCACGCTTGCCAGCACCCCTAGTGCCCATGAACGGTGGCACTTCGGTTGAGGTTGGTTTCTGTGCGGAAAATCAACGATAATTATTTGCTTCTTCAAAACGAAATATAACGACTAGCGCATGCTTTTCTTTACTTCAACAATAGTAAAACAGGGTTCACATCCACCCGGAATGTCTAGAAATACGGATAGGGGAAGCTAGTAAAAAGCAGTGGAGGGGATGGAGGGGAATCAGCTGAGCATAAGCTAACAACTCGTTTCCAGGGGCTTCTTCCCACAGCTGTTTCAGTTCCCGATGCCATTCTGTATGCGCGGTAGTGAACTGCGCAGATGCAGAACGAAAAATATCTGAAAAATCTGATGCGTACAGTTTGCTTCAAAAGTGCTTGTCCAGAAAAAATATTCCCCCTCCCCAGCTGATGTCCAACCAATCAGCTGCTTGTACTCACTTTCCACATAGCTTGCCAGATGGATGTGAACCCTGCTTAAGGATCGATTGGGTATAATTACAGTTCAGCCAAATGAGGATGGGGGAATGAAGTAAACAGCGAGCATAGGTAACTACATATTTGTTGATTGCTTAGGTATTGTAATTACGAGATTTCTAAACATCAAAAATGCATTGTAAAAAGACACTTCATGTCGCGTATGCCTTACCGATAACTGTTCTTTGAGAGTAAAACACATGCAAACGCTACCAATGGATTGAATTAACATATAGTAGGATGCAATTTGACCAATCATTAATGAAATTAAACGCAAAAGAACGATAGGGATTTGCAATGCATTCCGTTTATTTAAAGGACATGAAGGAATACTTATTTATCCGTTCTTCAACAAAATGTTGAGGGGGTAACACAAAGCAGAGGGAACGACCACATATAGAGGTTGCATGAATGGGAGAAAGGGTAAAATAACTTGAGTGCGGAATGACTAATTTTCCAGGTTTATTCGTTTTTTCTTGATCAAGCAGGAAGCAATTTTCAAATTTACCTCACGCCTCGAGTCATATTTATTGATAGGTTGATCACAGACCGAATCTATCTTTGATTTTTTGAGAGGAACGTCGCCGTGATGCTCAACTAGAGAACCAGCCTAATGGGAATCGGATGAACATGTATGAGTCGGTTGGTTCACATCTAAAGGCAAATATTCACAGGGGTAGTGAACGCTGAACTCACCTTTTCTTGGTGAACGGGAGCGGGATGAGCGAGGGCCAACTGCATGTAGCAGGCGGAGCTGCAAAAGTACAATTCCTCCTCGCCTTGTTTGGCGACCAGAGGGAGATCAGATGCTTTTTTGCGCATTAAGTTGTTGGTGATGACCACTTCGCAGTGGCGGCAGAATTTGGTGGATCCATTTAAAATCGACTGAATATCCACTTGACCTAAAAATGAGAACAAATACAAATGAGTCCAACAGTATAGCATTTATTTAGAAATAAAATTTAATAAAAAACATACTGCTAAGTATTACAGGCATTATAAGGACGTCACTATGTCCGGTTTTTATATGACCACACTAATAAGCGTAATTACAAACTGGACCAAATTATTAATCGAATAAAAAAGCACGAAAATCGGCTGAGAACACTAGTACGTAGGAGGAGCGCTTGATGTATCGGTCACCTATTCACCTACCCAACATTAACCTTCCGAAGACAACGTGGGGGTTGCGAGGGGATGGAATGGTATAGTTGCCCCTTCCGAGCAGGTGGATGCATTATTATGCTCCGCCACACTCAGAGGATGATCCAGACTAGAGGTGGGTAGTGAGTGAGTGACCTTGTCTCAAAGAACTTCTCTTTCAAGTGAACTTGTCCAAAATGACCTGCGGAGGGAAGACCTGCAGTTCATTACAAGACGTTTGCGACAGCATGACTCCCCGCGGCCGACGTTCAAACTCGGACGGTCGCGAACTTCTCTTGGCAAGGCAACTACGAGACCTGCAGGTCGACGTTCTTTCATGCATGACTTCTTCCGATGTTCAAACTCATTTCAGTCAGTTGCCAAACCGTTCTTCACAAAGTGAACTGCAGATCACCCATCCGCCATCAGCTGGGGTTTTCTTCTAGTCAACGAAGGACTCCCCTCACCGCAGAGTCAATACCATTCAAATTTACGATATACTAAACTATACTGGTCGATACTATACTCATACTTATTTATATGAAAATTTACATGAGAACTCGAAAAATGACTAGGGAGTAGGGAAAGAGAACAGTACATGACTGTCATTTACTGAATTCTAACGGATGACAAAGATAATAGAGGTTGACGATCAAGCCAGGAGATAGTAGCAGTGGTGGTGACTGTCTTGGAATGGAGACGACGAACTGCAGGTCCCATTCATCCACAGAGTGAACTGGTGAACTTCTCCAACTGACCTTGTGGACTGAGTGACCTGCAGGTCGTTTACTCCCTCAGGTGACCTGGATTTACACACCTCTAATCCAGACGCTTGGTAACGTCAGATTCATCTCCGAAGGCGTTCGGATTCTAAAATCGGGACCGGGCCAACTCTCTAATAACCATATCCATCACAGGGTCAAAATAACCCGAGGAGTGGGAAACCGCTCATTCTTCGTAAGAAAGCAGTAGGAGGGCTTTGGCGCATTGAGTAGCTGTCAAACCATTACACCTGATGATGTCAACGGGGTGGGCACCAGTTTCAGAGGTGAGTGACCTAGTTTTTATTAGGAAATAATAAGAGAAAACGTAGTCTGGGACAACATGACCCAACGTTATCGGATTTGTCAAAATATTATTTTCTTCATCTTTTTTCTGTTTTGAAAGCATTATTTTCATGCTGTTGGGATCAACATGACTCAGCATTGTCTCATCTTTGTTCTTCCAGTTTTTTCTTCAAATCAATCATTTTCATTCTCCTTTCATCTTGTGCTGTGGTGCTATGTGAGAGAAGTTGAAAGTTATTAATGGAGAACAGTCCTCATTTTATAACAGTAATAAAACTGTTTTATATCAGTTACTGATGAAGAGATTACACTGTAAGTGGAGAGGGTCATGAACGGTTCATATTATTCTCAACTTGGTTGTGATTTTGATCACTAGTAATTTGTGCATCAGGTAGTCCTGAGTTTTTCCTACTTTTCTCGAAATATCTACCATTTTTGGGTATCTATTTATACATTTTGTTTTTCACTTGATTGGGGAGTCAATTAGGTACTTTGAACTGGAATGTGATTTCAAATAGTAATTCGTTCAAGGTGGATTAAAATATTTGGTATGACTGGAATAGAAGCAAACTGTTTCCTAGAATGTTCTGACTCCCTTGCAGCTTATTGTGATGTTGGGTCACAAAGTCCCCACGTTATCCGTATGTCCTAAAGGTTCACGTTGTCTCTGGAAGGTTAAATTCAAAATTTTGGAGAAATTGTTTAGACGAAATCGAGATCAAAAAGAAACCCCAAATGAAAGCAGCGAAGACGAATATTTATCACCTAAATCCGCCTTACATAATTTGAATTTAAAAGATCTGAAACATGTTTCAAAAGACGACCCAAGGAGTCAAGAAAATCGGCAGCATAATCTGTATGATCAGCGCTTCTATGTATTGTCACCCCTACCAACAGAAAATTCAAAATTTCAAAGGAAGTTAAGAACAAGTTTTTAAATCAATAAAATCATATGGAAATTGCGAAGAAATAACGATTTATCACTATTCACCACCCTTTTAAGATGAAAATTGAATGTGCCGAATGATTTTTAAAATACTAAAGCAAAATCTCAATTGAACAAAAAGGAACTGTGCTGTGCCAAAAATTCAATAAATTAGCTATAAACACACAAATAAGCGCGAGAGCAGACGAGAGACAAAACCCCACCGCTCCAGCTAGTAGAGAAGGGATTCTCACACCTATAAAAAGGGGAATTCTAGAGAAAATCCGGCATTTTAAACCTTCGCTTAAAATCAAAAACTCCTCTACTGTCACGCCATTGTCTGAAAATACTTATACTCCTTGAGATAGTTATTTTTCACCCAATAACCACTCGATATAATATTATTTGAAAACAAACTGACCTCCTTCCTTTCCATCTTTACTCCTAATTTTGCACATGCCCAGCCTATGGGACGGTTTACTCATTCGCTCTGTGATGCTGTAATGGACGGGCACAGGTATTCGCAGAACATTTGCTAAGTTTCGGAGGACAGACAGCACGTCATCTGCCGCTTGGGAGTTGAGCGTTAGGGTAACGGTAACATTATCACAGTGTTTTTTGCCCTGGGGGCCTTCGTTCTCCTTATCCTGCAATCACAAATACACGTAAATACTCGGGATTATGTAATATACACAAGTTACTATCTCATGCAAGCAAGAACTGACTCCTTACCATATCACTGTAAAATCTGATTGGTTTGGGGCGAACGACTAGGGGGGAGATGATAGGGATGTCTGGAGAAAATCGCGAAGGCTTCAGTTTCTCATCTTCACTATCCGAGTCTATAAATTGCAAGCCTGTAATTGAAAATAACACACACATTTTGAGCATTGCGGAACATAGAAGAAACACAATATTTAATGACTAGAGTCACGGTTTGTTTTGAGTGATCAATGAGAGTGATGCTGAATATATTAAGACAAATTTCTAGTATTTGCAGTAAAAATCAAAATTTTTTATGAATGGAGCGGATAAGGTAGAATTGTGACAGCTTTTACAGATGACAGGAAATTGTGTGCTATCGGCTTGACACTGATTTCTGTGACGATTTTGGTTGCTATGGTTGAGCTTCTTTTTAAAGATACCGCATTCTAAAAACGGTATCCTAGCCATAGATCAGCAGCAGGTATAAATTATGCAGCATAATCCCTGATAGAAACATTCATCTTCCTTAACAAAGACTCCACAACATTACGTTCCATTAAGACTATGAACTAATCATAAGTAGCTAGGCCTCGGTAGAACATCTATGGTCCCCTTGGAGAAAGTACATTAGTTTTGAAGGTGAATTTTCAAAACCTTTGAATTTAGAAAGAGCTACAAAAACACTACAGTTAATAGAACATATGACAAAAACCGAAGGATTCCTTACCAGGGTATCGAGTCGGGAATTCTGGCATGATGCATTCAGGACTGGACGAGCTGACTATGGTATCAGGGGTATCATTCGTGTCCCTGTTGTAATCGTACTTTCGGTCATCAACTGGAATGAAAAGAAGCAGAGGTTTCGGTATCGAAAATAGGATGGTATTCAACTGAGAAACTATAATTTTCCTATAACAATACACAAATAGTGACAGAGCTTAAATTGCGAATTTATTGATCATATAAGTTCAACTAAACCACTCAGAAACGTCACCTCTTCCATAGACAATTTACCTACATTTTAGCATGTCAAACTTGGATTTGATTTTTTTTTTTTTTTTTTTTTTTTTTTAAGCGTATATTTATATATTTAATATATATTATATATTGAACATAACAACTAGTTACATCATACATACATACAGTAAGTAACTATCAAGTTATTTAGCTATAACATAATTACGCAATTTTATGGTGAGAGTTCACTAACTAGCACCACACTACACTATCACATCGGTATCAGCATCCCAAGTCCAAGGGTTTGGTCCTCTTCAGGCGCCGAATAGTACTGGAGTTGTCAAGAAGCTGAATGGCTTCCAAATTAGTATGAGCGTGAAGCCGCTGTTCATATCTTCGAGCTAATTTTTTCGCAGTATCTCTTACGGTTTCCACTCTGAGATCTTTATGGAGGTCGTCATTTCTGATGTACCAGGGAGCGTTTACTGCACACCTCAGTACTTTATTTTGGAAAGTTTGAATCATTTGCATGTTGGATTTTGCTGTGCAGCCCCATAGTTGGATGCCATAAGTCCAAATAGGCATTAGCAATGTCTTATACAGAAGAATTTTGTCATAAACGTTGAGTTGTGAGTATCGCCCCATAATCCAATAAAGTTTGCGAAATTTGGAGTTGAATGACGAATTTCAGATCTCTGGGCGTTCAAAGTACTTAGTACAAAAGGGGGAAACTACCATATAAATAAAATCGAACCTTAAAGGGAGGGTTTGACGCACGATTTGAAATTTAGCTTCATAATGAGTTGCACATATGAAATGATTGATTGATTGATTCATCGTATATATAAAGATGAAAGTATCGGAGTAGGTATATCCGTTTTTCATCCAGGTCGTGTTTGGACTTTGGGCAGGTGGAATTGACCCCCTAGAACCCCCCCCGACCTCACCAATGAAGGGGAGAGGGCCCCAGCGGGGCGGAGCGCATTACAATTACAAATCAGGCTGTACAATCTTATTATTCAACTATACAAAAAATAAAAATTAAATGTTGCTATATATTGTGTGCATCTACTACGCAAAACAAATTGGTAGTTCATTTGTAATTTTTTTTAAATAAAATAAAAATAAAAACCATTAACATCATATTCTTAACTCTGTTTATGTTTTATAATGTCCTTATACTTATTCTTAAAATTATCATTAGTCTTGGATTCTTTAAATATCGATAAATTATTATAATAAATTCGGGAGGCTTGTATTAAGTAGGATTTACTATAAACTTCGGTTCTATGCAACAGAATTCTCTAAGTATGATCGGTAACTTGTTGAAATAGTTGACATTAAATTTTCTAAAACGCTGCGAATTATTACGCCACTGTTTATTATTTCTGTAGTAGATAACCCTCCCACTTGGGAGGATTACCAACTACACTCGGAAACGCATGTAGAAATCCAACTGACATTTAGTAAGATAAAAACCAAAATATAGGCAACAAGAATGTTTCAACTTGGTTTCCTCAAATGAATTGAAGCTTGGGAGATGGCGTTATAGATAGTACAATCGTATAGAATCAACGGTGCTACTTGAGCTGTCGCCAGCCACGCAGTCTAGCTCCGACCTCCCGTTGAACAGGCTCTGTAGCCCAACCGAATACCTGACCGATTTTTTCAATGATGAGCGAACGGATGTTCGTACAGCAACCCGAGTGGTATAAATATTGTCCCTTTAGATTGATTGATCAAGATGGTTGCTAGCTATTACCGGATTAATGTTGGATTTTCAGCCAAATTTCTTAAGCTTCCAAGTCCAGGACTTTTGGAGAAAAGTGGATGGTGGGTCGATTTTTGAAATCTACGATATCTTGAAGCGCAAACCAACAACTTTTGAGGGAGCTAAACAATATTTTTTCTTGATCATTGACAATTGACAATTTTTTGAGAAAAGTAAACAGATTCAAATTTTGTAAAGGAATCCCAAAGTTTCTTACATTCGTCCTTGGTTGCATGCAGCTTGAGCGGAGCGAACTCTTCATTGTAGAAGCCGCGCTGCGTCGATGGGGCAGATGGGGCTTTTGGCGGGAGATCTCCGAAAGGAATGGTGTTGTAATAATCGTTTTCATGAGGTAGATAAGCGTTGCCGTAAGCCCCTCTCAACTCTCCAAGGCGCGTGCTGGAACACCATAATTTGAAGATGTTTAACAAATGACAAGGCTCATAAAAACTACAATGTTCAATTTCATCTACAAAGAGCTCTAGGCTGTACTCGTTTACATTTGTGCTGGAAGCCAATTTCATGCCAATCCTACTCCCAGTCTAAATCCTACTCCCAGGTGATGATGTGGGCACGAGTGAAAACTCAGTTCTCAGTTCACCGAGCAGTTTCCATGAGGCTAAGGGGCCCGAGGAAACACGTGCGAGGACTTGGACTGGAGGACGGAGCAGCAATTTGGCTACCAGAAGAATGAAATCACACACACACACACACACACACACACACACACACACACACACACACACACACACACACACACACACACACAGAGTTAGGAAAAAAATTAAAATCAGATTAGTTTGGCAAAACCAATTTGAATTTTTGGCATATTATCAAATTGAAAATTTTGGCGACTCAATTTCAACTTTTCGGCATACCAATTCGATCTTTTGGCATATCAATTTATACTTTTCACAACCCCAACTATTCCAACATTCCACCCCATATAATGATCATTAATGTTTTTTCTCTCTGTATTTCATACCAAGCATTTTGATATCAATCATACGACAAGCCTACCAGTACTGAAATCCTCAAGATGAAATCGTTCTTTTATAAATTAATATAAATGGGTTGTTTAATGCAATTACCGCAACACGTTCAAACTACAGGGTGTGGTAGATAAGTAATGAGACTCAGTCTTGAAAAACAAATTTATTGATCCTATTTGTACAAAACGTTAATATTCTTCTAAGTACTCGCCTTGGGCGTCGACGCAACGTTGCCAGCGCGTTTTCCAAGCTTGATAGGCCCCACTGTAGTCCGTTGGAGTTATACCAGTTAGTGCCTTCGTGACAGCACGTTGGATGTTCGGAATATCGTCGAAACGATGACCCTTCAGGCATCTTTTGACCTTCGGAAATAGGAAGAAATCAGGAGGACTCAAGTCAGGGCTGTATGGTGGCTGTGGCAGAACTTCAACTCCAATTCGGTTCAAGTAGGAGGTCACGATGAACGGCCGCGGGGATGCCGGTGTGTGCCACTCCGAGCTCTGGACTTTTGTCTCCGGGTCGTTTTGGAATGTCCACGATTCATCGCCTGTTACTACGTTGTCTAAAAAGTCTGGATTCTTTTCCAATTCACGTCATTACCTGTATTCCGAACATCCAACGTGCTGTCACGAAGGCACTAACTGGTATAACTCCAACGGACTACAGTGGGGCCTATCAAGCTTGGAAAACGCGCTGGCAACGTTGCGTCAACGCCCAAGGCGAGTACTTTGAAGAATATTAACGTTTTGTACAAATAGGATCAATAAATTTGTTTTTTAAGACTGAGTCTCATTACTTATCTACCACACCCTGTATTCAAGACTTCACTCATTTCAAGAAAGTACTCACCAGCTGTTCACTTTGCTCAAGTCTCCCGACCCGAAAACCGGACTACCGGTGAAGTTGTAAGTTAAATTAGGTTCGCAGATGGTCATCGAAGTTGGAATCTGCCTTAGCTGGAGCATCAGCGAGTCAATAAACGAATCGTAATCCTCTTCCACTTTAGAGCTCTAAAAACGTTTTCAAAATTTGAGAAAGCAGAAAACAAAAGGATACTTAATGGAAACCTCAAGTATACACGGTACTCCGTATTTAAAAAAAAATTAATGTGCAAACATAGTATACCTTTCTTGGCCGTTTTTTAGGCGTGCCACCAACAGATTCTTTGCCTAAGCTTTGCCTTCTTTTTTGTTGGTAAATCCTCCTCTTCTGCTTTTTTATATCTAAGCAATCAAAATGATAGCATATTTTAAATCAATATAATAAATGAACAAAGAAAATTGTATAAAGCAGTTCAGAAATTGGAATAATTAGACTGGACTGTGAGTCTTTCAAACACAACGGAAGACCCTCAATTAAAAAAAAGCAGATTGACGATGATTATTACTATAATAGGGAGAGTTAAAAAAGAAAAAACGTCTGCCAAGTGGGTGTGGCACATAGCTTCCTTGTATCCATAACATGACTGTATAGATCATTGAAATTATTATTGACTAAAGAACTTCGTTCAATTAGGCGAAGTAAATATTGAATTAGGGTAAATTTATTGGTATGCAGGAGCATAACTTGAGAAAATAAAGGTAGGCATGTTCAACTATTGAACAAACTATAAAATATACCTAATACGTCCGAACAATCCCTGAAAATTTCATCGAAATCGGTCAAGAACTCCCGGAGTTATGCTTGTGGCAAGGATTTCACGTTTGCGCATGCGCAGAGGCTACTATTGATCCGGGGGTCATGAAACTCATAGGGGACCATCTACACCCCAACCCGCACAATCCCTGAAAATTTCATCGAAATTGGTCAAGAACTCCCGGAGTTATGCCTGTAACAAGGATTTCACGTTTGCGCATGCGCAGAGGCTACAATTGATTCGGGGTCATGAAACTCATAGGGGACCATTACACATCAAACCAAACAATTGAAAATTCATCGAAATTGATCAAGAATCCCGGAGTTATGCGCTTAACAAAAATTGATCTCAAATTATTTGGAACCATCTACACATCAACCCGACTATCCCTGGAAAATTTCTCAAAATCGACTTGTAGTTTTGCCCGTAACAAGGATTTGCTGACAGACACAGACAGACACGGAACCAAAATTGTTCAGAAAGGTCTAAAACGCAAAATGCGAGTGGAATTTTTGATTTTGGAGACGAAAAAATTGTCACATTCCAAAAGTGAAAACAATGCTTCCGCTACCTTAGTAGACTCGGAAGCAATATCTGCTAAGTTGGGTGTGCCAAGTTCCTAGTATCAGTACGTGAAACATTAAAATAGGTCATCAACAACAGAGCATCAAAATATTGTTAATAATCTTAAAATAATCAAAATTTTAGAAATATGTAAAATATAAGCTTGACACAATTCACGAGACAAAAATGGGGACATATTCTCGCGCTCATCAACGCCTTCACATGGGTGAGTGGATATGTATTGCGGGTCCGTTGAGCTAATTCTATGAGGGGCACAATGATACTATCTTGTTTAAACTGATATGGGACCGACGATCCAAACTATTTGAGCACGATTGGACCACTAAAATCTGAGAAAATTATATATTTTACAAAATTTTACATTCGAACATGCGCAGGGTGAAGAGTTGATTTCTGAGCGATGAAATTCATTACATGGCCATAACCGCACGTTCCCCGAAATATCCATTCTAATCGGTTGAAAATTGTAGAAATTAAGATTAATACAGGGATTTCGTTCGCAAATGCGCATTAGCTATTAATGATTGACATGAAATTACTATATTGTTTTTCCCTGGCTATCAACCCTTCAAATTTGCGCGAGATCAGACAACTAGAACCTGACAAAATGAAGCTTGGTTAAGGGTGGTTGCATTCGAGTTTTGTTGAAACGTGTACTGGGCATGAGAAATGTCTGTTTGTTTGAACATAAACTTGGTTGCCCCTTTTTTAAAATAATCAACTCAGTTTGACTTTTTAAATATTAAACACAGTCAAAAACTTCGACTAATTGGCTTAATGTGATTGACGTGTTTTACACAGAATAAAAATGGTTCCGAATCCATTATTTTGGAGCATAAGTCTTTATTTTCTGGACGATACGTTTCGTCCTTCAACGAGGACTTCATCAGTCTTATTATGTCATCAATACATGCAGAATTCCGGCTTAGACATGGTGGTGCCACCACACATCCCTTCACTTTGTTTCATTACTTGTAGTATGGGCAATTGAAGTTTTTTTTTAGTTGCTCCCTCATCCGTTTTTATATAAAAACTAGTCATGATTAAAAATTTATTATTTGTTGTTGTCATTAATTGCGTTAATTAGTAAAAAAGGAATTAAAAAAGGGAGAGAGGAGCTGCAGGCAAAACTAAAACTTATTGCATCCAAAAATGGTTCCTACTTCGGCCGATATCCCCTATCATAACGCAATCTAACAAAAACTGGACAACAACATTGAAAAATGAACCTGATGAGTCTAGAAGGCGAAACAAGGAGTGTGTGTATCAAGTTGATTTAAATACACATAAAGTAAAGGGAGAGACCATCTACTTCCTCCCTGGCCCCAAACGCAGATGTGCAACTTAGGGCTACCATGGACGTTTGAATAATGTCTGTTTGAAGCATCAAATTGGAAAACATTTTGCTTGTTTCTTACGAACCTTGTGAGGGGTCTCCAGGGGTTTCCTGTTCCATACGAAGACCCGGGGACAGCATTTCGTCAGAGCTCACGACCTCTTTCTTAACTTCAACCGCCACAGGAACGTTGACGGGAATAACCTCCTTTTTTATTTCCATTGGCGACGTCATCGGGGACGTCGAGCCCGACGGTGGCATCGAAGTCATAGGCTCCCTTTTGATGATGGGACCTCCCTGGAGGCTGGAGACGGTCGGGGGTTGAGGAGGCGGTGACAGAAGCTCGTCCAAACAGGAGGCGGTGCTAGGGGCTCGCGTCGACTCGGGGGTTGTCGGCGTGTGAGGAACCTGGAAAAAATTAGAAATTTGAATCAAATTCTTCAGAGAACAAATCATACAGAATGGAGCATATACGGGAAAACATAAAAGCCTTACAGTGGATGCTATGAAAAACTCGTATTTTACCGACAACATAAATGACATTAGAAAAATTACTGCAAAGCCGTCAGAACGAGAAAATTGGGATTTAAAATTGATATTACACCCGTTTTCAACATTTTCATCCTTAAAAATGAGATTGTGCAAGTCAGTTGAGCTCGGAATGGTCTGGGACCAGAGTTGAGATGTAATCGTTACTTTGAGTAATGAATAATTTTCCGATTACTTTCATTGTAATGACGTATATTCGGCTAGTAACAATTTCAGTAAAAAGAAGATTGAAAATCCGAAGTTTTGGGGTTGAAATTACTCCAGAAGTAATCGCGATTACCATTCCAATTACTTTAATGGTAATCGTCATTCCGATTACTTTTAATTAATTCCGAGTTTAATTAATTCCTTACAAAAAAAACAAGTCGATTTAAAAGAGAAAACACTTTTTACAGAAAATAACGAAAAATAAAAATTTTGCAGGAGAATTTACCAGGATATGTCATAACCTTATTTTCGAAAAATTTCAACTTACTGACTTTTACACTTTTACAATCGATGTATAATGCATAGCAAGTATAGCAAATAGCAAGTGTTAAATAGATGACATCTGTATTATACGATATTAAATAGATAACATTGTTTCATTTATCATTGTGGCATCAAATTTGCATTCTACCAATGCAGTAATCGGATTAAAAAAAGTAATCGAATTACCAGTACTCCATTCCGATTACTGTAATGGTAATCGAAAAACGATTACTTTTTCCGATTACAAATAGTGGTAATAGTTTTTTCGATTACCATTACTTGTAATCGGAAAAAGGAATCGTTTTTTCGATTACCAATACAGTAATTGGAATGGTAATCGCGATTACCTGTCTTCAAAAGTAATTGGAATTTGTAATGGGTAATCGAATTACTTTCCTAACAACTCTGCCTGGGACCCATCTCAATCGATTCGGAGTCCAAAATTACTTGGAAATGACATCTCACTGGCCTATGTCAGTGAAAATATCGAAAAACCACTTTTTGACAAGGTTTGAAGAGAGGGGGCTATATATTTTCTAAGCTGGACCATTACAAAGGCTTACTTTTGAAAATAATATACCAAAATGTAGTTCTACAAGTGCACCAAGTATGGTTTTTTCTACGTGAGTTAAAATGTTAATGCGTTTGTTACTGTTAAGTTAACGGTGTTAGCCAATTGAAATTGCTTAGTAACTTACTGATGGTGGTTTAGGAGTTTGTGGTGACGAAGGGATGTCCTTCACGGCAGCCGGCGGTTTGGGCGGCTCGCTCAGGAGAGGAGGTATGAGAGACGACGGAGTTGGTGGAACTGGGCGCGCGAGCTGAGCTTCCAACGAAGGGACGATAGGCAACGACGGCGTCTGGGGAGATGACGTCGAAGTAGCGCAAGCTGTGTTCTGGAGCAACTGCTTCAGCAAGACGTTCTGAGAGTCATCCGGTGTCCTGGACAATCTCAAGTTTCCCTTCCCGTCGTCACTATCTCGCCTGGGCATCAACATATTGCTTAGAGAGACGAACTTTTTAGGTTCATCTTTCTGCATAACTTTGGCGCCGCTGAAGCTCACGTGATGAGTTTCTTTTTCACTCAACATCTGCGGTAGTTCAGAACTCGATACCACTCTCTGTTGCAAGACTTCACTCGAAGTAAACCTATCCATAGGCTTCGGTTTATTGATACTACTCAACCCAGGCTCTTGTTTAACTATAACTTGAGGGTGATTGTTAGCATTACTGTCTATCACTTTATTAACATAATGATTCTGTATTTTGTTTTCTTCGGAAGGCACTACCAAATTGTCTCCCTGTGATCCAGTATACACCTTATAGTGAGTACCTCCAACAATAAAAGTGTCAGACTTAATTTTGGAAGGAACATACAGACCAGGCTTGTAATTTTGATGGATTTTGGCGTTGCGGATCACATCATTTTCACTCAGCCGGACGTCAGTTTCACTCTTGATCGTTCTTTGAAGATGTGCCGCCAACCCTTCTACTTTAATCTCATCATGAGGGCTAGGATTTTCTCTCTGCTGCGACGGCTCTTTGTTGTTCTGATTGACAATAGCGTAAATGATTTTTTGATTGGAACTCGTGGGCGGGTCTGAAGCTGAGGATCGCAACATTGATGTTAATTGGGCTTCAAGAATACTCGAGCTGACGGCAGGTAGCGTAACCTGTTCCCCTCGATTGCTGTTGTATGGCAATTCAGACATATTTTGCTGTTTACTCCGATCAGGGAACTTCAATTCGTTTCTATCAGTTCCATCAGCTTTTTCACTTACGATGTTAAAGATCATTGAAGAGTTCTTCTGAATGGCGTTTCGATCAATATTCCGAAGCGAGTTATCCAATCTGTAGCTCAATTTGCTCCCACCTTCTCCTTCGTTATTTTCTTCCAATTTCAGTATAAAATTCGTTCGTTTATTCTGAAGGCCAAAATTCTTACTAGGGTCACGCTCACAACTTCCTGTAGGTTCATCGCTCTTCAAAAACTCCATTATTCTATTTTTATGCTCCAGCGGGAATGAGTTTTCCTGATATGTTCTAGATTCGTTTTTAGTAGGCGAAAGATCGGGGCTTGAAGGTTCAAGTTTGATAGTTTTACCATCTTTTTTCGCATGGTCAGTACCACCAGCAAGTTGATTTTCGATTTTATTTGTGATGACCGCACTAGGCAAATATTGGTTTTGGGGTCTACTTCCATGAACGATATTCATAGGCCGAGAAAAAATATGGCTGCTATTGGCATTGCTAGTGTCAGTGGGTGTTGTTTTCTGCGAATTGTTCGCCATCTTTGCTAGGTTAACTGCATCCTGAACCAAACTCGCAATGGCCGCTTGTTGTTTACTGAGGTTTAGTTCTGAGCACACGGGTATGGATTTCTGAGTGCTTATAGGAGTGAAGGCGGCAGAATTCCGTGAAACCACCACATTGGGCTGAACCGAGGTAGGCACATTTCGGTCCAAGATTACACTATCCTGACTTTTAGCTGGGTCATTCTTCATTTTATCTTCGATTTTGACTTTCTCTTCACCAGTGGATGTGACTTGCTCGTTTCGATCTTTGATAGCGTCAACAGAAGATTCATCGGGAGAATCGGGAGTATCCCTAATTTGTTTTTGTTCCTCCTGATGGATAGATTGGCCTGGAAGAACCTTCCCACTCATACGCTTCCTTCCAAGAGGAGGGGATGGTAAGTCATCATCCAGTTCCATCAATTCATCATCAACTTTCAAACCATCGCTGATATCTTCATCAAGCAAAAGCATGTTTTCGTCATCTTTTCCAAGGATACAATCATTTTCATTGTTGGCATTATCGACGCCTAATACTACTAAATCACTGGAGCTAACCAAACAGTCGTCCAAAATGTCTGGGTCGTCGATCATCATGGGCATAGACACAACAGTAGACATAACGTTGTTTTCCAATGCAGACTGTAGTTCTTCAACTTCGGGTTGCCCTCTTTGCAGCCTTCAACAAGTACAATGTCATCGTAAACTGTCAATTCAGAATCAGTGTCCTCGGATTGCCTCGTTTTAACAGGTCCCTCAGATTTTTTTATGGAGGCAGCTTTGACAGGAGGTGTGGTAGGAGGGGTAGACTCTTCATCAAAATCATTATAATCCACGCTAACTAAGCTCTTTCGGGACTTTTCATCAATATTTGCACTAGTACCAGGGGAAGGTTGTCCAACTTTGCCCTTTAAGAGAGGTTTTCGAGGCAAAGCCTTATCACTCCACATGGGAGATCCTCCTTTCAGTCCCATTTTAAGGTACCCATCACGGTAGAGTTCTGGAGGGAATGGTATAGGGTTGCAAGGGAGGTATGGGTTTCCCCCACCGCCACCACCACCACCCAACATATTGTTCACATCTTGCTCCTGAGGTGTCCTGGGTTCAACACTCTGCGGCCTTTCGGCAGCAGGACTGCTTGCAATGCTCCCACCAGTACTAGATGGCCTTCTCATGGGCATAGGTGAACCCATTGGTACCATGGGGGAGTTGGGTCTATGGACGTACTGCTGTTGCATCATTGAATTCTGGGAGTTGGAACCCATTGGCGAACTTGGAGGTTGCCCATATTGCTGTTGAACTCTAGGAGAATGTGGCGGCATAGGAGAATTAGGCTGGTTGAACTGTGGCATGGGTGAGGTAGGTGTTTGAAGGCCAGAATACACCATTGGACTTTGAGGAGTCATTGGTGAATTAGCTGTTTGATAATTTTGAACTCTGGGGCTTTGCTGTGGCATTGGTGAACTGGCGGGATTTTGAAACTGTGAAAGCATGGGGCTTGGTGGAGGGTGTAAAGGAGAACTTGATGTACTGTACTGTGGGGTGTTGGACATAGGAGTTGATATTGGAGATGGCGACTGCATAGGGCTTGGTGGTACGGGCGAACTGGAAGCAAACTGACTGATCAGTTGTTGATTAGTGTTGGTTGGTGATTGCATTTGGTTAGCTTGTATTAAAGCTGATGGTTGTTGAATGAGTTGCCGATATTGAGCTACTTTCCCTTGGGTCATAATTAATTGTTGTCTACTTTGTTGCATTTGTTGCTGCCGCTGCTGCAAGGCTTGTAATTGTTGTTGCTGCTCCTGAGGGGTCATAGTATCGGGATCTTGTATAAGACCTTGCCTTATGAGAACTTGTCTTTGAACTCCGACGTTCTCCTGCGTTTGCAGCTGCCTAGGTATCAAACCTTCCTGAAGAGCTTCCTGTCGAAGGAGCAATTCTCTCTTCTGTTGTTGAAGCTGATGCCTTTGAAGCAACAGCTGTTGATGTTGTGGTGTAAGACGACTAGGGATTACGTTTTGAGGAGAGAGACTGGGGCTTTGAGGGGAGGTGACGAAAGCTCTAGGAGTCGAGTACATAACACTGTTTTGTGAGGATTGCAGCACTAGCCGAGGCCTTGGTTGCCCTTCAGGTGATCGTGCGAACCTTGGAACCATGCCAGGATGCCTGCAATAAAACACGTAGTCAAATGTATTACAACAAAAGTCTAGTAATTTCATGATGCAGGTTGATTATAAGCACTTGTTTCATAATTATTGACGTCCAATTATAAAAAATAAACCGATGAAAGGATCAATTGGTTCCACATACCGGATTTGATGAAATTGGTGAGGGCTTGGGGGTGTAGGAGCCATAGGTGGCGGACGAGGGGATGCCAAACCATTATCACTCTTGTCGTCACCACTCTGGAAAAATAAACAAATAAAAAATGAAAAATAATAATAATGATACAAATACTTTGGAGAATACTTCCACTACTACTAATTCCCAAGTATGGGATAAGCCTATCAAATGGAAATTAATCCTTTGCAGAAAATATGGCTTCCTCTCACATAATTCTCATTGTAAGCAATCTGGAGAGTCGGATGTGAGGCCTGCACTACAATTCCTATAAAGTAACTTGTATAAATATTATAGGATTTATAGGTAGTACCACTAATGCATTTAATAACCTACCTACAGAGGAGGACAGATTGTCCGAGTGAGCTAAGGCATCAGTCCTTTGGCTCTTTAGTTTAGTGGGAGTACTGATTAAGTAACTTGTATAAATATTATAGTGGATTTATGTGTTAGTACCACGATATCATGAATCCAAATTTCCAACCAGGGGCGTGAGGCAATAACCTACTCTAGAGGAGACGTCCGCGAACCTCATTAGAAAATCCAAGGCCCATCAGTTATCATTTGATTGATGTATCTGTGTTTTACTGATATACAAAATGCACTTCCATATACTGCTGGGTTCTGTGGAGTGTTGCTTGACAAACTTATTTCAAACTACTCGGTAATGATATAATCGTAGTATATGCGTACGATGCAGCAAGGGCCAAACCTAAAAGTCACTATTTTAAGGACGATCTTACTCACTGAAAGCAACCAACGTGAGCTGTTTAGCTCAAGATTCTTAAAGTTAAAAATATTGTTTGTTCCAAGATAATTGCCTTTAAATGACAGCTTTGATTCATCATGATTAATAAGTAAGTTGAAACAACGAAATCAGTGAAGTCAATCAGCATTTTCTTAGGAGTTAATCCCTGATTGCTTAACCATAGCAGGGTCCTCGAAAACTGGGAAGAAACAATAACATAAAAGTCTAACAAATGGAAGTACCTAGACGATACTAATGTAAGATTGATTTAGAAAGAGAGAATGGTTTGCTCCTAGGTACCTGAGAATGGGGAGTCCCAATACGTGGGCTGTGATGGAGGGGTGAGGCAGACGTTTGAGGTGACGGGAGCATCGGTTGCTGTTGTTGCTGAATCCCTGGGATCATCCCATTGGGGGACTGTGGAGAAGACGAATCCATTCCTTGAGATACCAGCACGTTAGCCGTGATGACGCTGCTCGCTACGCCGCCACTTTTCTGATCTTGTTTGTTCTGATATTCCTGTAAATTACCAGAATGTAAATAACATGTCATTGGGGACATTAAAGTTGGCGATGGATATGGACAGTTTCCCCTTCCCGATTTTTTAAACCGCGGACTCCTGGGGATAACCTGGCGCCTTCTACAGTCATGATTATCCTCTGGGTGTGGCGGGTATTACTAGCCTCAGCCCTTGGAAGGGGCAATGTACCATACTATCAAACTCCTTGTTCCAGGTTACTGGGGGTCTAAAACACGCGCATCTGAAAATAATGCCCCGCCTTCAATATCTGACCAATTGCGTTCAAATTCCTACAGTTTATCTCTTTATTTATAGCTGAATCCATATATATAACAATCTGTGTTTTGGAACTTCGAGGATATGAGCTTTTGACAAGATTTTAGAATTGCTAGAAGTGGGAGGTTCATCTTTCATTTCAGACCCTGTTCTGACCAAATTCTTCGTTCAAAAATACTTATTTTATACAATAATTTAATACATTTAACTTGTCTAGAAAAACAATGTTTCCCCATATGTTCCCAAAGATGAACTTAAACTCAAATTTAGGGGGCTTCCCAATCAGCCATTAGCAAAATGTCAGCCCTCCGGAGAAGAGACTTGGAAAAAGTTTTCGTGTTGTCCTATTTAATCTTTTGAAAAGTATTTCATGCTTCCACAAACCCATAGATCGGTTTCCCGCGTTTTTAACCAGAGGAAAATAAATCAAATGACCCGTTCGGCTTCAATGTGTTCCGCACACCAAAAACCCGTGTTTGCGAGAAAATTCTTTTGAAGTTTTGAGTAAGTCCTGCCTAGTGGATTCTTGCTGTGACGGCTGTACTGAGGCAAGGTATGCCCTAACACTGCATTTCCTCTTCCCAATTCAAGTTGATTGTACAAAAAGATGAAGAATATGGTGGGTTTCACCATCTCACATTGTCTGATATGTTGTGAGCAGATTTTGACCATGGTGAGAGACGCGATAAAAAGAATTGCAGCGGATCACGAAATTCGGCTGCACAGACACCAAAATCTCGAAATCCTGTACACCCTGGACAACAGAGAAGAGGTACGGCGACTCAAGAGGACCAAGCCGCTGGACCTAGTTGTGACCCGACGCTGATTAGTGTTTGTGACTTGTAGTTGTCTTAGATAATGAACTACTGAACCACAAAAAGTGATATTACTTCATTATAAATTAAGTTGCTAGATGGTTTGTATATTAAATCAGTTGTAACAATAAATAAATTAGAAAAAAAAAAGTTTTTGACCACTTTATGTGAGCCCCCCCAAATGACAGACGTAGGTTTTCAAAAATCAAAAGCGGATACCACCCTGGTTGATCTCTAATCGAACCGAATCACCAAACGAGTAATGTAATGTGGGCAAGGATTCCCAAAAGAGTTTTTGTTTTTCCAACGATAAAACGTCCGACAATAAAAATGTAATATACCAAAACGTTCAGGGAGTTCTATATTAAAAATAAACCGCACATATGACTGAAGATGAAGTTTCCATCCAAAACATTAAACGTCTTAAATTAATCATGGAACGTATACGCACTTGCATGACTATCGAGTGAGTTCTACTCTGTTTGCGAGCTGCCTCCAAGTGTTTTTGAATAACCGTCGTTTCCGCTTGGACTCTTTGCAACTCAACGGCATCTTTTGGTGGCAGCTGATTGCCGTTCTTTCTCAACTGCCGCTGTTTGCTATTAAGAGACTGCAAAAAAACGGAAATAAAACCAACATGACCAAATTGAATCGAAATAGTGTGGGTAATTAAATGTTCCAATTAAAATTAAGTCAATAACAATTAACAATGACATGTTTACTACGAATGAATCTCAATATGAGACAACTAAAAACACCGAATGAATATTTTGTGAAATTACAATTTATTGACAATTACCAACCTTTCTTATTTTCCTAAGTTTTTGTACTTCCGTCTCGTAATATTTTAGTTGTTGGGTTACCGCAGCGTTATTGCTTTGTAGCCACTGCTCATATTGCATCTGCATTTGCCTATCTTGTTCAGTCACGATGTTGTCCGGAGGAAGAGGCGGTGCAGGTTGAACTTGGATGTTCAGCAAAGGCACACCTACAGGAGAACAAAAGATAGTTAATGTACACTTAAAAACTAGCGAATCCTTCATAAAAGCTTGTCGCGAGATTCAGGCTTGTGTAAATTAACTAGTTCCTAGGTACCTATTTCATTGACCAACTTATTCCGATAAGTTAATTTTTTTATTTCAGTTTAATTAGGTAAATACTTACAGATACCTATCTAGTACCTACTTACGCAAACGTCGCAACAAGCTTTTATGATTTTATGAATTGTGTATATAGGCTATAAGTAGTTGAAATTTGTAAGTAAAAATGTATTTCTTTCTTTTCAGGGCATTTAAATAAAAGCTTTCATAAAAAGGATTTTTTGTTTAATTTATTTATTACTTTTTAGTCATCGCTAGCCAGGTTTTTGAGTCTGTTCATCTCATTCAAAGTTAATCAACCGATTTTACAGGTTCAAACCAAGAATAAACGAGGTCTCTATACCAAGTTTCTGGGAGATTCCGAAAAGAGCTTCTTTTTTGGTTTATTATTTAATCAACCATTTAATCCTTTGAAAAAAAAATTCTAACCCCGCCTGAAAATTTCATGGTTTACGTTTCGAAGGGTGTAGAATCCGAATCTGCAATAAAATTTTTCCGTCCATCCGCCGTACGCACGATTTCTCCCAAACGGCTGAAGAAAAAAAAGCTGAAATTTTCAGGAAAAATCCATGTTGGTCCGGCGACGCCCCAATTCTCTCTCACTTAATTTAAAGTGCCCTTTAAGGTTCGTCAAAGTTTTGTAAAATCCCTAAAAACCTCAAAAAAAGTCAAGGCGGCCTAAAGGTGTACTCTTTTTGAAGAACACTCCACGAGGAATCGAATGAGCCCTTCCCCAGGTCCGTAGGTCAAACCATTCCCGATCTATGGCCCAATTTATGGTGCCAACATTCGCGTTATTTTGGTTTATTATTGTTTTTGTGTTAATATCAGTAACCTAGTGACGTATTGATGTAGTAATGTGGATACTGGAGTGAACTCCTAAAAGGCTTTGTAGCCGATACACAGGTTGAAGCATTCTGATAACCATTTAAAAAAAAAAAAAAAAAAAAAAAAAAAAAAAAAACCACTGCAAATTCCTTCACTGGGGTTTATTATTCAATGATTCATGATTTTAATTTCTACTAAGCTTTGGAGTGTGCGTATTTCACAGGTGATAGAGCGATTGTTGAATTTCAGAGATGAACATAGAGCACGTAAATCTGTTCTCGACCAAAATACCTATTTGGATTGATCAGTTGATCATATTTGTGTGCCTCCTGAAGTTCAATAATCGCTCTATCACCTGTGAAACATGCACACTCCAAAGCTTAGTAGAAATTCAAATCATGAACGCAAGCCAATTGAATAATAAACCCCAGTGAAAGAATTTGCAGCTTTTTTTTTAACGGCAAATTTTTTCTCAACTTTAACTTCCTCTCAACAAACCCTTTCATTTGAAACCATTATTCAACAAGCCCTTTCATTCGATACCCATTTTGTAAAAATGCATTAAAAATGACTGTTCCGCCATCTTGGATCGTCCGCCATATTGAATTTAGAATGACGTCACATTACTTTTCGAGTCACTCTCAACAAGCCCTTTCATTTGATACCCATATTGTAGAAATGCATTAAAAATGACTGTTCCGCCATCTTGGATCGTCCGCCATATTGAATTTAGAATGACGTCACACAACTAATCGTGTATTGTCATCCAATCTAAACGTGCATACAAAATTTCAGCTTAATTGGTTGAGAGTATCTGCTTCAAAATTGGGTTGCGAGATTCCACCCAAACATACATTGCAAGTTAAATATAAGCTTTTAAAAACTAGTGAATGCTTCTGATAAGAAAGTAAAGATTCTGAATTCGATCGTTATCTTACTTGAAATTTGAGGAGGGCTCGACACTTGGGTCGTGGTCCCCAAAACGTCTGCCCTCAACATTTCGAAATCAGCGTCGCTCATCAGGGAGGTTCCAGAACTGGGGCCTTGCACCGGCGTTCCAGAACGTTGTTCCTGTTCCCGTTTCTCTTCTTCGAGAAGATCTTCCAATAGGAGGGGCTGTTCCTAGGGAGATGTTGTCACCATTAAAACCAAATATCTTACCGTAATCACAGATGAAAATGATAATTTTCAAAATCCAAAGTTCGAATAATGCTAACAGAGTTCACGTAATGAAAAATATGGATAGGGAGGGGTTTGCTTGAATAAAAAATGACAAACAAAAGTATGTAAGTACCACACAAACTCCATGCCCATTCAACAAGCTAAAGAAGCTCATTCCTAGGAAAAATATACAGGTAAAACCCAAAAACTATGTATAATGGATGTAAACATGATACCTACGAAGCATGAGAGGGCATATGTGGATAAGTGATTCATTATATCCACACTAACAGGTTAGTCCTTGGATAACTAATTTTGTGGAGGGTGTTTGGATGATTACTAATTTTGTGGATAATACTAATTTTGTGGAGGGTGTTTGGATGATTACGGGTTAAACTGTACTACCAGAACGGCTGAAGTGTTCAAAAAAATCAAGTCATAAGAGTGATCTGGGATAAATCGGTCCTATCAAATTCGAAAACAAATTCTTGCAATTAAACAGGTTAAGCTGAATAATGACCAACATAAATAAAATAAATTGAATGTAAGGATTATCACATTGCAAATGTGTATGGAATAGGTGGCAATGAATGTTCAGTGAGATGAAGAAAATGGGCTATACATTGTATGCTAATATTGCACATCGGTAATTGTAACTAATTGGTATGTAGTCTGTACAACACATGATAATGGTATTAATAGAGACAGAAGTAATGAGATGAAGAAATTATTCACCAATCAAAAGTTCACACTTTGTACAAATTAAGAAAAGGAGGAAAGATTGAGCAAAAGCTATTCAGCACGTATAAATAAGGCGTAGTACATATACAACGACGAAAAGGCACGTGCAGAAAAAAGGAAAAAACGCTTTGAATTAATGTATTATTAGTCGTAAAAATGTAAGTGAGATGTTTTTGAAGTTTGTGGAGGACAATTTTCATCCTGAGAAAATCAACAGCGGCGATGAGCCTAGAGATTTTAAGACGTAAACTTCACTAGCTGTCCGACAAATATAAATTGGTAGATTTTATGAAACATATAAGAAACAATTTCGTATTGCTTGGAAATCCCTAGAGCCCAAGCCTAATAAAGCTTACAAAAGTTCCAATCAAAGAGCATGATCAGATGAGCGAATTTACGTAATTCGTTGATCCATAATTACGTCATTAATTTGGGTGAAAATGAATTGTTAACTACATATTTTGTGGCAAATGAACTTTTTTAGAAATAATATTGAACTTCACAACGGATTTTTGGATTTTTACAATTTTTTTAATAGAGTTTTCTAAGAAAAAGAGTCATTCCAGACGATAACGATCCTAAGGGTTGATTTGAAAACTCCATTCTTCCAAAAAAATTAATTTTTCTAAGCAGAAGAGAGAGCACTTTCTGAGTACAATAAAGTGGTCAATATTCAACAAATATGCTTAAACGAACAATATGCAAAAAGTTGAACAAATCGTTAAAATGATATTTTTTGAAGAACATTATTTAAAAAAAGTTCATTAGCAATGGAGCAGAACATTTCAAAAATTTAAGTTCAAACTAATTGTGAAATATGTACTTGAAATTCATTGAAATGAGCTACAAAATCAATAAAAAGCGTAAAAATTAGAGGTTTGGATTTTTGGCATAAAAATTGGTTTGATGTCAATCGTTTTACACGCAAAATGCCCAAATTTCGACACAATTTAATACAAAGGTAATAAGACAATATACGAAAACTTGCTCTACGATCATGTTGCATGACTGAAACCTTTTGTTGTTCACAAGTCAAATGTCATTGAAACGAAGTTGGGGAAAAGGCTTGCAGTGCTTCGCAACAGTTAAAAATAGCTAAATGAAGATTTAAATGCGGTATGTATAATAGAGTATTAAAGGGATTTTTTACTTTGTTTTTTATTGCAAGCTAGAGGAAAATTAAGAATGTAAAGTCATCATTTCGCGGAAAAAGTGCCGTTTTATCTGTTATGAGCTTACCAAAATTTTGAGATTTGAAATGGAGCTGGCGGCTTTTTACGTCTTAAGGCGAAGAGGCAACCCTGTCTACGGATTTGTAAAATCCCTTGGCTACCTTAAGAATAGTCTGTAGATTACCATAACGAACTTTCAAAATTACTGTTATTTTTTCTCGACTGTTAGAATGGCTGTCATCGTCGAGACAGTTAAAAATGCGCCAATAGGATACTATTTATTTGAAGATAATGGCTAGAAAAGTAAAACAAAGCTGCGAATCATTACATAAAGGTTTGTTGTTTCTGTATTTCTACGAGGACCACCCACCTAACAAAAATTCGGCACAGTCATCGATTCGGCACACCTCTTATCACGATCTTATCAGATAAGATCGATCTAATTATCGATTATTACATCGATATAATGCCATCTTGAAACTATTATCACGACCATTCAAACCCGAAATTGTTGCTTTCATTCCTATTTCTGTTTCTTCTGATCTATACTTCACTAGAAGGATTGATGTAGGATATTTTTTTGTTTTTTAGATGCGAGCGTAGCGAGCATCCAGACCACCAAACTAGACGGTAGGAGATTTTTGCTTTCACACCAGAAATTGTTGCTTTCACTCGTATTTAGATCGATAATTAGATCGATGTAAGGACACATCGATCTTATCTGATTAGATCGTGATAAGAGGTGTGCCGAATCGATGACTGTGCCGAAACGAAGTACGCCCCTAACAAATCTGTACAACCAGCGAAAATGCTTCCTATGTGGACTCGAAAACGTACGTAGAAATCCAAGGTAAATTTACCGAAATATAATAAAATACAGGCAAAAATTGATACTTTCAATTATTTCGATTAACCAAATTAAATCTTGGGACAAAGCGTTATAGATACTATAATTGTATAGCATCAACCGTGCTGTTTGGTCTGTTGCCAGCCACTCATTGAAGAACTTTAGAGCTCTGTAGCCCAACCGTCTTCTAGGGATGGAGAACGATTCAGATTTTTTTTAAATCGATTTTTTGAATCGATACTCTTGCCGTCGATTATGTGAACCGATTCTTTAATAAAGATTTTTTTTGGAAAATCGGCGGATTTCCTGAAAAGGAAAATTAATTTTTGGTTCTCCATCGTAAAATGAGAGACTTGAGAACATCTGTCACATTTTATGAAAAAACCGAGATCATTTTTAGAAAAACTGATTAAGGTTTCAATTTTGAATTAAAAAAATAAAAACAACAAGTACCGATTTCCCATTTATACAACCTGCCTAACTTGAACTTGAACATGCTACTATCATTATAATAATTATTTTCAACACATAGTATCTCATTAGAAAAATATTAGCTTTTGAAAAACCGATTTTTGAATAGATTTTATAAAAAATCGATACTTTTGAATCGATTTTATAAAAAATTGATACTTTTGAGGCGATTTTTCGGTAAATCGATCTTCTGGATTCGATTTTGAATCGATTCAAAAAATCTCGTTGAATTCACAGAACTAATTGTCATCCATATCAAACTAAAACTACTCTCTTACAGCAGATGTTTTGGAGATTTCGAATTTTCAATAGTTTAAGCCTTGAATATGGATACATATGGAATATGAATGGTTGATTAATCAACATTCCGAAATTACTGGCACATCCTAGATCGATGAACGATTTTGGAGGCGAAATTTCGTTAACTTTGGTCCAGTCAGTGGTTTTTGTCCAGTGAATTTTCTTTTTAAATTCGATTTTTAAAATAGACACATCCTGAAAATTTCACTTTTTACACTTGATGTAAATCAACAATTTTTGGGGGTTAAACAATTTTTTTTTGTTTTATTACAATGGTTTATTACTGAAAATAATGAATTAAAATCGGACATCTGGACGCCAAAAATACCTGGGTTCAACGCTGGTACACATAGCTGGTACTATTTGAAGTTTATATTATCCACCCACTCCTGTCTTTTGTTGAGGTTCGAAGCTCGTGTAAATTGGATAAAAACTAGTAGTTCATGCTTCTGAAAGACGTTTCATGGGAAAAACAGGATATTTTCTATCAGACGTATACACTTGAGCTTAACAAGTTAAAACTGGGTAGGAGCCTGTTAAAACGCTATATTTTCCAGTAAAGAACTTGTGATTGGTGAATAACCCGGTGGTGCCGAGAGGAGACTGGGTGGGCTCACCTGGAGGAGGAGACTTCTCCGTGGAGCGGCAGCCGACAAGGGAGGTAGTGCGGACCGTGCAACCTTTGGACCACCCACTCGAATCTAAGTGTCACATTTTTCCCTAAGTTAGTCATGCAATACCACAAACCATTCGAAAATGCAACATTCATACAGTAAGACCTAATCTACAGCTATGACAGCGATTGCCAATGAGGTAATATCCAAACGTACGAGACATCAAGGGGAAAATCAACAATATGGTCATTACATGTGCAATCCACAACGATAATGTTGGTAACTAGTTAATACATTATGATTGGTATATTCATCTGGATATCCATTCATAGACTGATGGGATTTGTGCCTTGAATGTACCTTTTAAAACTACATACACATTTTGTTCGGAAAATACGTGGTCATGGTTGTTGGTTGTGGCGTGACCACTTGCATTCAAGACATCAAATTGGAGCGTATAATATGTTTATTTTTTGGAAACGTTTCGTCCCGCTATGGGGACTTCTTCAGTCCTGTCATTATATTAAAGTACGTGTATCCAACCAACATCATAGTAGTCAACACTCATGTGTTATTGTTGGAGTGATTTTCTCCTTTTGTATATAATCATTGAAAATCCAGAAGGGAGTAGAGAGTTTTTTTGTAACATAATTCATGATAAAATAAATTTTCTCATGAATTATGTTACAAAAAAAAAACTCTCTACTCCCTTCTGGATTTTCAATGATTATATACAAAAGGAGAAAATCACTCAAACAATAACACATGAGTGTTGACTACTATGATGTTGGTTGGATACACATGCTTTAATATAATGACAGGACTGAAGAAGTCCCCATAGCGAGACGAAACGTTTCCAAAAAATAAACATATTATACGCTCCAATTTGATGTCTTGAAAATACGTGGTTACGATAATCACACATTTGGGACTCCCATTGTAGCACGCTCTGACTCTATTTCGATAATAACGTTTGTTAATTTACAGTAAATGGATTTTGAAAAGAAAGTACGAACACGGTATTATGACCTTCTCTCAGTGACGAATTCAGAGGGGTATGATGCTTCATTCATGGCTTCCCCGTTTCAAAAATATTGATTCAAATGTTTTTTAGATCAAATAGAAACAGAACAACCAGACAATGCAAACTAACCACAGAGAACAACTGCTAAATTTTGTGTGCAACCTACATTACATTTCTCAAGAATCAATAGAGTTGAGGAGTTCATCAATCATACTTATTTTGGTGAACTTGGTGACAATCACGAATTAACTGGTAATTTTTGCTAATAACACGAAGGTGAAAAGCCACGGATGCCGAACATTTATCTATCTAGTACATCACCATTTTCTGGAATTCAGCAATAATTCCAGCAAGACAAAAGCCAAGTAAAGACGGTATTCAAATGTTTAACTTGACAGTTCTACACGCAGTGTTATTTGCCCGAAACCTTCAGAGGAGAGACCCCATTCATAAAAGCTGCAATCTTCGGATTTATCTTGGAATCCAAATTCCTCATTGTAAAGTAAACAAGGAATTTCATCTTGGATTTTCGTCCGACTACCCGGAGGTGTCGTGGACGTCGCCAGCCGTCCTCCAGAGAGGATCGGAACTAGGTCTGACGATTTCGCTCGTGGCTTCCCATTGCCTCACGCCCCAGGGTTGGGAGCGCTTTGGATTCACGTGATATCGAGATCAGAGGTAAACTGTCTAACGACAGGACAGGTACTTGATAGGATTTTGGCCCTAATCATTGGTGCCAGCCGGATTCGAACCGGGGCAATCAGTACTCCAACTGAAAGTAGCCCCAGCTCGCTCGGACAACCTGTCCCCTCAATATTCCTCATTGTTAGATCCACTGACATGAGAAAATTGGGCCGGGAATTGGGAAAATGTTCCTTGTGGCGCCATTTTCCTTCCTGCCAGGTGTGCTAGCCGATCAGAGGAGTACCCCAGTACCTGGGGCTAAATTGTGTTTTAATTATGTAGTTTTCTGAAATTGTCAAGGCGCAACATCTGCCACTCATCCTAGATATCTCAGAGAACACCATTCAACGATAAATTGTTCCATGGCTTCTCGATTAGATGCTCAACATCTCTCATCACTCGCGGAGGAAAACATCAGAAGGGAATTCTGAAGCTTTGAGATTTTGGTTAGTTATTGCGTTTGTTTCAATACTGTTTCCATGTTTCTTGATTTATGGCCACATTTTGAAGAATATTTTCGTAAAATGCCATCAACATTTTGAACGATGTCAACTCTACGTGTTTGAATAAGGAAACACATTCATGAAACTATAACAATGTGCTTCGGAAGGTTTGCATCGTCATTACAAACTCTAAACTAGTTTCATCAGTCAACCACCTACGTTTGCCTATTTAAATTAGGAGGATTGCACAATAATTCCTACTATTTCCAAGGACAAACTGGTCAGAATTACATCAATATATAGAACTATACATTATTTTCTCAATTCTACGGGAAACGGGAGGTCCCAAATGAGGTAATTTCAATAAATACGCACTATTCTTCCACAGAAAACACCAATTTCGAGAAACTTCAAGGTATTGCCCGGTTATAGATCACCAAAAATATAAATATTCTCCAAGGTTACACAGGTCCCCTTCATAATAACCCCGACAAGAGTTGAAACGAACCAAAGATCGAATTGATTAATCACAAATACCAAACGTTAGGCCATCGTCATGTTCAATCAAACACTTTATAATATGGTAATTAAATTTTATTTCAAATGGTTAATACAAGTATTAACTTTACTCGTTTGAACGATGAACCATCTAATTTCAAGGTTATTTAAAGCAACCCAAACGCGCATTAATCATAAGTGACATTTGACTAAAACTAGTGATCTTGGGACAATTTAAGGCAAACCAAAATACCAGTTAATAGAGAGTTCCTAGGAGATTCGGACACCGTGGTATCGTATCTAGTCGGTGGTGGTATCTAGGGCGAGCACAGCTCTGGTTAGCAAAAATGGCGGCGTTACCACCAACTCAGCTGAACTAGTGGTATCTCTGATCCGTATCTAAGAGTCACGTACATTTTGCTTTCACGTCACTATAGAAAACGAGCAGTCTTCTTGATGCTTTACAAGATCACTCGTTCTTTTTTTTTTTTTTTTTTTTAATAAAAAATGCCGGGGGTGGAAGACTTTTTTGAATATTATGTTAACGGATTGATTTCAACTGAGGAGTTGCTGTTGATTTTTCGAACGTATTTGGAACGGGAGAGTGTAAGGGAAGCACCTCGACGATTAAGCCTGCTCGGTTGACAGCATGAGCTGGGCCCGCGGGCAAGTTGGGATACAGGAAGCCCCGGTTGGTCCAAGGGTATATGCAAGAGCGGCCTCACGGAAATATGGGAAATGAAACCAATAGCACCAACTCGAAACTTTTTTCATGCATATAATTTATTGCTCTAAAATGAACACTGTCAAAACATGCAAATAGACAATCACAGTCACATGACTCCCGGCCCAAGTAGGTACTTCTCAGTTATTCTATCTGGGCTGGTACTTATAAGAAACGATTTGGACATACTTGGCTAGGGTAACCGTTTACCAACATCATATCTCGATTTCCACGCGAACTTTTCGTTAACAAGGCTACTTCGGGTTCCATCTTTGCTCAGATTTCTTCCAGTCAATGGATTCAACTGGCCTGCGGGCCTTCGCTCGAGCGGAGCCGCTCGTACCATTTCTAATCTGTGCCCTTAGACCAGGTGGGGCCGCTCGTACATGCCTATGACTCCAAAACATCACCTTCCCTCCCTACAGGGCTGCTCGTGCAAGTACCTGCCTGGCTCTATGGGAGATTTTCCCTGGACGACATGAGCGAGGATGACGTACTATTTTCGTTCCGATTTAATAGAGAACATGTACATTTACTCCAGAAAAACAGCGGATGTACCGGCGGGTGGATGCGAAGCAGTTTACAACTAGGTTACCCCAATGGCAGGTTACTTTGCAATAAGGACAAAAGATACGTTCGTTCGGATTGCATCGGTGGTATCGTAACTTCTGTAAAGATACCACCGTTGTATTGCAATACGACCGATCGTATTGGCAGCGCATGCGCAGTTGCGCGTTTGCATTGCAATACGGATTCGTATCGGTGTTGACGGATCTCCTAGGAACTCTCTAATGAAAAGAAAATGTTTGTTTACAGTTATTTTATTATTTTTAATTTAATTTAATCTTCATTTATTTTATTTTTTTTTTTTAAACACGTTTGAGGTAGAAATCCCTTGAACCAGAAAAAAACGCAAAGGATGATCATTCAAAAGGTACAACCCAAACAAAAACTACATGCACATCGATCGAAATCTAAGTTACTGGGAGAGATACAGATGCTGATGAAGCAAACACAAACAGAAGATTTTTGGAAAATAGATGAAGATAACACTGATTGAGAAACACGCAATAATTCAAATATTGTTGAAACCATTTCCTCTGATGATGAAAAGGGATTTAGGTATAGATTTTCATAAGGCACTGTGTATGACCCCTCAAACGGTGGACACTCAGCCAAACTTGATTGATATGTATATTTTTCAGAAGAAACTTAGTTACCATTCAGTTGAACAGTTAGGAATATAAAGATAACATAACAACACAGTGAAATGGAATGCTCATAATGCTGGTCTTCAAAAGGATATTAAATCGTTGATCATCAAAAATTTACACGAACTATCCTACGTCAAACAAATAAGCCATTTCGACCGAAAGGAAATGGAATGTATAGGGAACACTGTAGGTTCTACAGAAGCGAATTGATATTACAGTGTAGCATTACAATGAAAACGTCTACTAGATACATAGAAGGGAAAGGGTTCATGGCATGATGGCGACAAGTTGAGTACTTACTGTGCTCTGGATTTGCCCTGGGTACGGTGGAGGGGGCCCAGGATATGGCGGAGGTGGCGATATCTGAATGAAGCCAGGATTTTGACTCCCGGGCAGAGCGGCGGCTGATGGCTGAGCTCTGGGCGATGTCACACCTGCCACAGGAAATACGAAACAAACAAGTTAGTATGGTCCATTAGTGCGCTTTTGAAGGACAGTGTGGTTAGTTGACAGGTAATCCTACAATCATAAGGTTTATTTCCAACAAAGAGGGCGCCATACAACAGCTGTTAGGCAAAAGTGCACAGCCATCTAGATTAATGATCACAACTTTTATCTGCAGATATACGTTTGTCGGAACACTAGAACCATTCAATTGGCAAAGGTTCCCATTGTAACAGCAAGGGACGGAACACTCTGTTTCCATTCAACTGCTTGGTCTAGGAGCCCATTGCAGAAAAACGAACCTACCGAACTTACACCTGCAATATTTCTTACTTTACTGTTATAAAGTGCTCAAATACAAAAGTAATCGTCTGGTAGCTTTAAAACACGTACTATACGGGCATATAATTAATTAAAAAGTCATGAAAAGTTACTCATCAAACATACAATTGAAAACTGGTTTAAATTTCGTTTTGAGCAAACCTATACCAAAAACGGCGTGCCAGACAGGCGAGACCTGTGTAAGTCTAACACAGACAATTTTACCATAAAACATTCATTTTTAATATATTAAAATTGATTATTTTTAGTTGGGTGAATTTTGCATCCAATAAGAGCATTTAGACAGTCTGGCTAATATAATAAACAAACCATACTAACCTGTTCCAGGCAAGATAATAATTTGTTTAAATAGCACAAACCAAAAGGCTTGATAACATCAACAAAATATCACTTTAATTGCTGTGACGAATTAAGATTTTTTGTTTCAATAATGAACCTTTGATATCGATTAGGAAATGAAAGATTTTAATGACTATTCATTCTACGAACCATTGATCTGCTCAAAGGATAAAATAATACAGAAGTTAAATCTTTCTGTGATAACAACTACATACTTTGCCCATCTATGTTGATATATATTTTTCTTTGAACCAGCCAATAGACTCGCATTGGATGATCTTAACACGAAAGAATTTGGTGATTAGAAACAGAGAACCCAAACCTACTAAAGAAGTTCAACGGTGTTTTTTTAAATAAGAGGATATCAACAAAACATGCTCAGGCCTCAGTTGAAATGTGCTGGAAGCATACCACGAATTGAGATGTCAGTGTTATGCATATGCGAAGCTGTCGCAACAGACGGGGGTTAGGAAATGCATCAAGAACTAAAGTCATATCCTCCTAATTGGATGATTTAAATATGGACTGCAACAACGAAGCAGCAAGAATTGGGACCAAAACACATGAATATCGTTCAAAATTGTGTTAATGAAATCCTGGTTGATATAAAATATTGCTTTGACCCTGTTGATCGTGATTTGGAACGTGAATACCTTCATAAATTGCCAATTGGTAAAACTTCCTCACAAGAAACCCCTGAATCATTAATCAACGAACTTGAAAAATGGAAGACAGGAAGGAAATTTATGCAGGAGTGCCCAGAAGCCCCAAACAGATTGCATACTAGGTACCTAAAACTACTCAGCACAGCACAGTTATTGCCAAAGAGGAATTTAAGGGGGTTTCGATACAGGATGAGTTTTAAAGCTTCAGAACAGTTTATTAAAAAATATTCCAGGTGTACGTTTGATAGGTTAATTTCTCTTCAATGGGCTCCTGACTGATTTTAGGTCAGACAAATTTCTTCAGTAAACGTGACCTACATTTTTTTACGGCCTATGAATGAATGTCACGTATGGACAGTTATGCTAATATGTATTAAATAACACAATTATTTTGAATAGATGTTACCTGGCATCAATTGCATTCTAGGAAGTGGGGTATTGGGTGTAACGAATGGAGTGAACGTTTTATCTTTGACTGGAGGAAGAACGTGATTAACCAGAGTACTCTGAAACAAAAATTGCAATTATGTCATGTCAGATAATGGTAATTTTGAAGATCACAGTTAAGAACACGAAGGAAAATGGAATAAAATAAATGTATAGTTCGGCTAATTTGCTTTTATCAAATGTAGACCTAATAATGAGGAATTTTTCCGTTGTCAAGAAATGTGGAGCTATGGAGTCATTGTTGTAGGTGTTGAAAACAACACTTAAAGAGGGGGAAATTAGGGAATAATTCCCTATTATTACTGAATTATAGGGACTATCTCTCGAACTTTTTTATTCAGATTGTAACTAATTTACATGAACTCTAGTATCCATACCAACCAAAAGAAGCAACAAAGACTCACTAAGCCAATAATTGTCTTAATTATCAACAGAGACAAGTTCAACCTCTGAGTGAGTGCAAATTGTTTTTGAAATTACAATATAGAACACAGTCAAAATATTAGAACCAAAAACTCAAAATACACAATGACACGTCCATAATACAAAATACACATGATAACAAGTTCAGTCTCTTTAAAGGTTTAATTTTTCACCCTCCTGGAGTAGTCTCTTGTCTGTTACTAGTTCCTGTACATTTCCTTCAAGTTCCAATGGATGTAATCGTTGAATAGGTCAAGTAATTAGGCCAGAAGGTGTTTCAAGCTCCAGCACTCTGATCTTCCCATCACGACCATAAATAACTTTATTCACTTTAGCAAGATCCCATTCAATCCTTTTCCTATTATCAGTCTCAACAAGAACATCACCCACTTCAGGTTGTACTGTAACTCTTCTTGAAGACCAGGTCGAATGACTTAGTAGGAACGTATTAGTGTAGTGTATGTGGAAACATCTTCATCTTCTAATGTTGAGACCTGGTGGTTCCTAGGCTCTCGGAACATTACTGTGAACCTCCTCAGACGGCAGCTACTTGGATTTACTTTCTTCTGGCTTCACAGTTCTGAGCTCCTCATAATAAAGCGATAATCGAATGAAGAGTTATGGGAGATTGCATGACGGCTTACATGGAGATTAGGATCTTGAACCACAAGTTAATGTCTGTGGTTGTTGATCCTTAAATTGAGCCCGGTCTCCGCTTTTCCCACATAAAACGCAAAGCAATTTTTGCAGAGCGGCTCGTACACACACATTCAAGTTTGGCAGTCTGCCTAGGCCTTGAACCTGTACGTATTTGCAGTGCTAGGAGACGTGGATTCATCCTCTTCAATTACAAGTGAACTGTGATTGTTTCTTAGGACACAATTTCCAATCCTTACAAGCTATTACTGCTGTTTACTATCCGAGTTATTGTCTAGTGCCGGGGTCTCCAAACTACGGCCCGCGGAAAAACATGGATGGATGGAAAAAATTGGACTACCGCCAGAACGTGATGACTTCAAGGGAATCAAGAGTTTTGCCAGATTATAACCATTTTTGGTTCAACGTATCTATGCGAACAAACCTTTTCAAAAATGACACATGTCAAATCCAAATATCGAGCTATGCTTTCAGAAGAACACTTAAACAATTTGCTTACGATTGGGACAATAAACTATGATCCTAAGTGGAACGAAATTGTAAGCAAAAAACCACTGCACACATCACATTAGGTTTTCCTAAAAAATTTTTTGAATGTAATAATTTGAAATAAATAAACACAAAATATATTTCTCTTAAATATGTGGAAAGACCTTGTAGTCACAAAACAATTGCACATACCACATTAGATTGGTTTTCCAAATATACTTTTTTGTATGTAAATAATTTTAAATAAATTAATACAAAATATATTTCTTATATACAAATAAGTTTTGTTTCTTATATTGGGCCTAATTTTCAATTTGTCAAATTCGCCTAGGAGTGCTTAAAAACCCTAATTTCAACAGTCTGACTTGCAAAATTTTCTATTCCTAAAAATTCAATGGTTAACATTTTTATTGAACAACGAAAAAGGAATCATGGAATCAAAAAAATATATTTAATCACTAAAAACTAATTTTTTGTTCCTATATTAGGCCTGATTTTGAATTTGTCAAACTCGTCTAGGTGCTTAAAAACACTGTTTTCAAGTGTCTACTTTTTAAAATTTTCGGGCGGAAGGCCCCCATACCCCCCCCCCTCAGCTGGGGGCATAGCCCCCCAGATCCCCACCACCTCCACATTATGATATGGCTCCTGGGGCAAATAGTTTGGAGACCGCTGGTCTAGTGGATTAATGAAAATAGAGGAATGTTCCAATTTACCTGCTGAGTGACGGGGGGAGATTGAGCCATGTTGTTGGTGGCGACAACAGATACTGGTAGGGAAGTAGGGGGTGTCCGGTTAGGAAGAATAATTTGGCTGGGCTGAGGAGGCTCTTCCTTCGGTTGAGCGATCTGCTGCTTCTGCTCACTGGGCGCTTGAGAAGCTTCAGCAGGTTTTGCTTCGTTCCTGGCAACCAAAAATAAACTTCAAGATTATGGATACAGCAAATTGATGAACTGAACTTTTGGGATAGTGGAGGGGAGGTAATACTTCGTACAGCGCGGTTCTGCACAATGGGCCTCCAAAAGGTTCGAAAGCATACAGAAAATCATATAATAAACAACCATTTTTAATGTACATGGAACACAACGCAGTTCTGAGTTCTTCTTTCTGCATATATCATTCACAAGGTTTAATACATTACACAATATAATAATATTATTCACAAGGTCACACAACGTCAAGGTACTTACGCATTAGATTGCTTTCTCTTCTCCATTTCCTCCTCCAAATCATCCAAATGAGGAATGTGGAGATTCGTTTTGTCTCCATCAGTAATATCATCCAACTCGGGATCGGCATATGCCAAAATGTTGAAGTCAGCACCCATTTCAGCTGTAAACGTGATGTCAATCATTTAAATTTGATAACAAAATATAAAATTACTCAATTTCAAATAAATCTGTAATCCGTTTCGAATTTCCAATTATGTGGAAACTAAATTGATAAATTACCTAGCAAAGCATCGTCATCATCTTCTACCAGGTCACCAAATATGGCAGATACAGCTTCTGCCTCAGCAATGCTGCCACCTTCTTGTTCCAATTTTTCCAATTCGGCTGTAACGCTGTCAGGAATTTCTTCTCCATCCCTGTTTGCGGCTGCTGTGAAATAATCATTTGTTTATACATCAACATCATGAGAAATGAAGAATACATCACTCATTGAACAGAAAAGATGAGAACACTCACTGGCCAGTCGAGATTCTAATTGTGCTTGTATCCGAGCATTTTGGTCAACAACCAGTTGTTGCTGCTGTTGTGGAGCTCTAACAACTGTATTTCCGGAGGCATTGGCAACTGCAAAATACATGCGTGGTAATTGATAAACTGATCTTATTGTTCCCATACTTCGGGATTCTATTAATTCAAAAACTATCAGGTAATTCGTAGGAAGGGGAGCGTTACCTTGAGCAAACTGCTGACGCTGCACCATGGCATTGAATTGCTCCAACTGTTGCCTAGGAGCTGGCAATCTTACTGGAGAACCAGGGAAATTGGGACGTGACTGTTGCAACAGATGGTAACGTACTCTGGCATCCATTACACCCTGAAAAACAAAAGATCATGAAATGCAGAAAATTAGGGCAGCTCTTGGGAAATTAACAAAACGCAAAAGCAGTCTGATAGTAACGTGGAAAAGATTCGAGATAGTACATCACTGTAATTCATTAGAGTAGTAGGATACATAGATATTGAATATTAACATCGTACTGCGTTAACACAACGAACCTGCACATTCGATTGATGCAGCGGCTGAGGTGTCCGCACTTGAGCGAGTTGTGTTCTGATCTGGCCAACACCGCTTGTAGTGGTAAGAACACTATTTTCACCCATGACAGTTTCTTCTAGAATGGAATTCACATTGTTAAAGCAAACATCAGAAAAATGAATACAATTCAGAAGTTTTGAACACATACAGTAAAGTGTGAATGCAATGAGAGAAAAGGGGTTCATTTACAACTTTTTAGTATTTTAACCAATTGACAGTGACAAATAAGTCAAAAATTATTCAAAAAGGATCTGGGGATCAATGCTCAGGGGATTATGCTAAAAAGGGAACGTTTATGATTGTTCAATTTTAACCATGGATAAATAACAGATTATACGGTGTATTCAATTAAAAAAAATTTCTAGTTGATACTTATGCTAGTTTACGTAATATAAAATGGGAGGCAACTGCTAAGTGAAGATATTCACTCAGTAAAGAATGTCTCCGTACACCCCAGAAATGTGTAATTTTTTTTTAATTACCAGGCTAATTCGGTCGTCTAGGTTCCAGATGATATATAACATTATTTTTCTAATTAGGAATCTCGAACACAAGAGCCATTCGTTTTAGAAAAGGGGAACAACGAAGTCTCTACAAACAAACTGGAGTTCATGTGAAATAGTACAGGATCAATCAAGACCCTGCAATAGCAACTGCCAGAGGTTAAGAATCATAAAAATTACACACTCACAATACAGGGAAGTCTAATAGAATTGATCTAGGTTAGTGAGGGTTGATACAAACATGGGAAAAAACAATAACCAAATACAAATCAGTTCCAAATCATTCTATGGCCGAAGATGGAGAAAAACAGAATGAACAATCAAACAACTTTCAAAAACAGAATTCTTAAACAATTTTCATTATTTGTTATGGTTATTGTTCGTGTATTGTCTTGTATGTACTCCAGATACCTGCGTGGCACGAGTGCTCCCAGGATAGCATCCAGTATGACGCAGAAACTCGTCGATTAGATGAAGTCCTTCAATTTGTTAGAAGTTATCAAGCAAAAAGGACTAGGCTAGGGCTAGGGCACTAGCTTTTTTTTTAATTAGTTAACTTTATTTGTGGTTTCACATTTTAGTTTTGCTTACATAGGTCTTTCGATTTTAACGTGAAACTTGTTTATGAGGTTCTTGTCCAATGACAAGCCTCACTGGTTAGTTATAATATATAAATAGATATGTATGTAATAAATAAATAGATAAGGATATTTCACAACAATAACAATTTGTGAGGGAGGTTATCACAGAAGGGGGAAGTGACAACATGCGTTCGAGTGGTAATGATGTCACTAGGCCTTTTCCTTTTTAATCGCCGCCTGTTTCGTTCAGGAGGAGGAGAGAGTGCCATGGCTCGGATATTCGCATTTTCATGGGTAATGAGTGTCTGCTGGAGTTTGCTATAAAATACTGCGATTGTTTCCTGTACTCCCAGGATGTCCAAGTCTCTATGAAGAGCTTCGTTTCTGATGAACCATTGGTTGGTCATCATTCTCAAGCATTTATTTTGTTGGACCTGCACCTTTTTCACATGTGTACTCGAGGCTGACCCCCAGAGACCACAAGCATATGTCCAAATTGGTCGTATCATTGTTTGGTATAATAAACGTTTCGAGTGGAGTCGCAGCAGTGACCTTTGAGCAATCAACTGCCTCAGGAATCTGATTCTGCTACGAATCTTCTTTTGCAGGCTTGTTACGTGAAGATTCCATGTCAGTTTCGAATCTAGTTCCACACCCAAGTACCGAACCGAGTTTACCAGGGGAATCTCTACGTTTTCCAGGGTGACCTTTGGACTGTGCTAACACTTTTTTGCATTTATAAAAAGGAATTCGTGTACGTTTGATTACAATTTGGCCTGGTTTGTTTAGTTGGAAAATTGTTTGACTTGAAATACGTTATTTAAGACCTCTGTAAACACATTCTTAAAATCAATATACGATTTCGTCTATGGTCGTGAGGTGCGGCTACAATATTTGTGAAAAGCCAAGAGGGTGTACAGATACATTTTTTACTGAATGTTGCACCATTAGCAGCCAAACAGCCAGCAAGTATTACTGGTTCTTTGCAATTGTCGATAGAACTTACGTTTTATGTGCTGACCCTTGAGAAGATCCCTCAGTTGTCGGTTCATCTCCTCAGGAGGAGGCTGCCGAGGTGGGGAGAATGGAGATGCCGCGGCCGCGGGTGGACGGAGCACCGTCCGAGTGTACACGGTACCTGGTGGGGCTTGCCGCACAGTCTTGATGCCCGCCGGAGTGGTGAACTGCGGAGGTCGTGGAGATGCCAGCCCTCCCAATCCGGTCACGACGGGAGGTTCCTGAGAAATGACGACAGAGTTGAAATACTGAACCAAAGCCAAATCTTAAGAAGGCCACTACATCAGAATTTAGGCTCACTTTTCACATGAAAATATACTGGTAGGTAATCCATGCACTAAAGGGATGCCCCCAAGTTTCATATGGCCACACTTACAAACACTATTTTAAAAATGAAATATTATATTTTTTTTAAACTTGAGGAGCCCGAGGTTTTAAAAAATACACAAAATTCGTAACCCTTGAGACTCCGCGCAGCAGCACTGTGTGCCACATTTCCAGTGGATTCGAAATCTCTCCTGAAAAGCACGCATTCGGGCCCAGAGGCTCTAGGTATTCCTAGTACATGACACACTCGATTCTAATAAACGTCCATTTAGTAACGAAGCCGGACAAACTAAAAACTTCAAACGTCCAAAACAAAACTTTTTATCTTGAATTATGTGCATAGTAGTAATGCGAGTTAGGCAAATCATTTCTTATGATTCGCTTGAAGATTGTTGATACAATTTCAAGCAGAACACAATGTCCAGTTCAAAAACTGAACAATTTCCTGGGAGGAAAGGCCTGTTCCACAAGTTGTCCACAACAGAATGATCAAATCTTTGCATGTTGAAAGCATGCTTCAACTATGCACACAACAGACCAGTATTCAATGAAACTTCACACAATAAACATACCTGAGGTGTGGAAACCAATAATTGCTGAGTAGGCGCTGGAGCATTGGGGTTTTCAGGGGAATATTGCACTAAATTGGGTCCCTCGTTGCTCAATTGCCTTGGAAGCCTAGACGGTACAGCTGAAAAAAGGGAAAATTTGAAAAACAGAAATTAAAATTACAATTTTACAGGATAGATAAAATAATAGTGAACAGCAACGAAGCAGCCTACAACAGCAAATCATATATTTTAGAAAGGAAAGAGAATGGATGGTAAAAATACGAGGGATTTATCATATCTTCCAGCAATATGAAAGCACCTGCTTCCCTATATAATGAACTCTTGCTAGATTCTTAAACATTTTGGATCTATTTTGGAGTATTAGGCACATATTTAGGGAGAATTTAGTGTTTTTCACCTATGTATAGGCTCTTTTAATTTTCGCCTGACTGGATTTTGCATGATAATGGTACAGAAGGGAATCATAGCCAACAAAAATGGGTAACCTCTGCAGAAGGAGAAACAAAATTCACAAAAATTCAGAATGCACCCAACACAGAATATCGAACGAATACCACTCGCGACGAAGTTTTCTTCATCAAACTCCCTTTGATGAAGAAAACGGAATTAAATCTAAAAGTTGTTCAATTCCAACGAATGTCAAGATTTCAATGGATTTTCGGTTTTTAATTGCCATATCCAAATTCATTAGTACTTGACATGGTATACTAATTAGGCAGATAATACGGGCATGTAATTTAATTAAGAACAAATGAATACCGTAAACCAGGGTTACTTTGCACCACTTTTTCGGGGTTTTCTGATATTAGTCAGGCTGAGCATCTTCAATCGAGCTGTGATTTTAATATGACCTAACTGATCTATTCACTGTTATCACCCACTTCAAAATTCAACAAAAGTGCAATAGTTTTTATCAAATAAGCTGGTTTCTGTGGTGCAAAAATTACCCCGTGCGGGGGCAACTTTGCACCACCCGATGTTTTTCCCTTACACACGCTAGAAATGAAGCACCGGTGCCATGTTACCCCCTACTCTTGCCTCATGACGACTCCCAGTACCTGCCTTTATCACTAACCAACAAAAAAATTCAGAGAAACATAACAAGAGATTACATTGTGTAGCTATCAATAGGTGGACACAGCTCTATCAGATAGGACCAGAATGAGCTTCCTATCCTTACTTTTGTGGGTAGGACACCGATTTGAAATCCAACAGAGGCGCAAAGTTACCCCGGTTTACAGTGCTATCCGAAGAGTAATATTTAAGAAATAAAATTAAATCAGTGACAGAACCAGGTTCAAGACTGGGTTCAGATATCTTTGTCACCTCAAATTTCAATTTACGCTTTACAGCACCTACAAACTCGTGTAAGATGGTGAATATTCATACATAGAGTTATGGAGGTACGAAATGAATTATTACTGGAAATATCCCCAGATCAGATAAATCAAATTAGTAGCTTCGGAATAAAAATTTAGATCTACCCCAGGAAAGGGACGGGGTCTGACGATATCAAAACAGAGAGAAGCTCATTAAACGATTTGACATAAACCTTTAGAAACAATCAATCTCTGGTAGGGGTTAACCTTTGCCATTGCAGTATGCACAGCTGTATTTTAGTGGGTTGTATAAACCCACTGCTCCTCCACTCCCAGGTCCTGGGTGCTTCTTCTATTTCTTCTGCTGTATGTGGGATCAAAATGCCACAGCAGAGAGATCAACCTCCTTTTGGTTACAACAGTTTGATTCGACTCTTTATTGTTTGCAAGATCGTCCAAGCCATAGTTCGAATACATTTTACCCCCAACAACAGAGCCAATAGATTTATGAGGATAATTAGTACATTGGAGCTGTACGAGTACACAAGCTCAGTACATCCTGAGAGATGGTGGTCGCCTATGGCTTCTTCTTCTCCAACCACACTGCAAACCCTTAAGCCGCGACAGACTAGGCTGTTTAGCAGCCGCTGGTAATATTGCCAGCAAGCAGCCTAGTGTGACCTACAATCAGCGGGCAAGTGTTTACTGGCCACAATCGGAAGTTGAGCATGTTCAACTTTTTAGCGCGGCCTACCATCCGCTGGCAGTCACCTGACGTACTCGCTGTTGCCAGCCAGCCAATGTGAACCCCTAGTAGCTCACAAACGGCTGGTGAATTAACACGTGCCTAGTTTGCAAGCAATCGTTAGTTTTGTTATATTTTGCTCTAGTTGATAGATAACGTAAAGTTATTTCTAGTTTTGTTTTAATTTGAATAGCCCGACGCAACTTAGTGTCTTTTTTTCCGAATAAGTGTAGTGACTAACTAAATGTTTCTATATGATGATGGATCTTCCAAATCCAGTCCTTAAAAAGTCTTGCTGATGCCCCCAGATCGTTTCTTCTTAATATCCAGGACCTAACCCACCATTTTCTTCCGTGTCAGCATCATTTCACACAACTCCTCAACTCCAATGTTCAACACAAGTCTCAGAACTTGACGACTCACACCAATCGATGACATGGTGCACACAACACACTACACAATGTTTTCAAGTCATCAACAGCAACTAGCGGCTAGTTACCTTTAATGTGAACCCTTCAGATCCGCTGGCTGATGGCAATATTTACCAGCGGCTGCTAAACAGCCTAGTCTGACCGCGGATTTAAGGTTTTCTGGTAGTGTTGATTCTAATTGTTATTTGCAAGATTGTCCAAGCCACAGTTCGAATACATTTCATCCCCAACAAAGGAGCGAACAGATTTATGGAAATAGTAAGTACATTGGTGCTGTTCGAGAACATAAGCACAGTACATCTTGAGAGGTGGGGGTCGCCTATGGTTTCTTCTTCTCCACCCACACTGCAAACCCTTAAGGTCTTCTGATAGTGTTGATTGTAATTGTTGTTTGCAAAATTGTCCAAGCCACAGTTCGAATACCTTTTATCCCCAACAACGGAGCTAACAGATTTATGGAAATAATAAGTGCATTGGTGCTTCAAGGGAACATAAGCACAGTACATCCTGAGAGGTGGTGGTCGCCTATGGTTTCTTCTTCTCCACCCACACTGCAAACCTTTAGGGTCTTCTGACAGCAATGAACACTCGCCAACTAGGAACTCTTGACAGATCCCCATTAAGTGTACCTCATAGTCAAACTGTCAAAGGATCACTTACCTGCACGGGTCTGCGCGAATAGCTGGTGCTGTTGCCGCAACGCTTGCATTTGTTTCCATCTTTCTTGCTCTGCTTCTCGAGAAGTCTTGTTCAATTGGGTCTTTTCTTGCTCCTGAACGCCACGACAATATTAGTACACACAATTTGAATAAACATTTTTCAAACAAATTAAATAGGTGCTTCGGAAGGACAAAAATATTAAAAACTATAAGCACTGATGTTTCGGCCGATAAAATTTCCTGCCATTAGCCACAAAAGAAATACTTATTTTCATGGATTTTACTCGGGAATGTAATTTAGATGTAAGGCAATAGTAATAGTTTTCATGAATGGTGATGCATTGATTTCACTATTATTCTTATCTAAGCTTGACTAACATTCCTCTGTAAGAAACTAGTCAAAATGATTGAAAAATAGATTCGTAAAACTAGTTAATGTGGTTTTGAGAGCAACTGTAAAAACTGTAATTACTGCTTGATCTTCAAATCTTAATACAGTTTAATCAAAACATAGAACAAATTTAAATTTTCCTCTGTCAACTCTATACTAGGCAAACGAAATAGTAAAGGACAAAAAAAATAAACCATGCAGTAATGTTACACATATATATCGTATTTATATAAGAATAAATCTTCCACCGATGATGCATAAACTAACCAATCAACCACCATGGCAAGGCCCAATGTATTCAATAATAAAAAAGAGTCAATATTATTGTCATCAAGGTAAGTTGGAATGTATCTCAACAAGTTCAACTATGAAGCAAAAGCAAAGGATAAAGCGTCGGGTTGAAATGACTAAAACATGTATCTGTGATTCGAAATGTGGAGGAGGTATGTATGTTTATGGAACGCACGAATAACATATAGAATGTTCGTATATGAGTGGAAGAGGGGGATGACTGACGATTTGAAATGGGATGAAATGGAACTTATGCGACCACTCTTCAGGATTGCCCTAAGAGACGTGAGCCATGAATGCCAACAGAACAGTTGGATCGGTGATATCACACTTCCGAATTGTTGAGTGTCATCAACGAATATTTGCATTCGAATGCAGTACAGATAAATAATGAAACCCTGAAGCGAGTTGATGGTAGATGGAAAACATTGGGCAGAATGATGAAACAACGCGATATCTCTTCTGCCAAACCCTCACTTTTTACAAAGAAAAGTTTGCGGTAGACTGATATACACCACTTCATAACAGCATCTCACCAAAAGTATTTGAATAAACTTACTCGAAAAAACCAAATTAATTGTTAAAAATACCTTAAATACACTAACCTGAACAATGATGAGCAAAAAAATTACTTCTTACTGTTTTACGGTAAACTTACAAATATGATAGTTACGCTTTTCACGTGACAGATTCCATATTTTCATGGAATTATTATTGGAGTATTCAGGGGTTTCAAGGTAAATATTAATAATTAATCGAATCCACTTTGTGCCCTTTGTGATTAACAATGCTCTTATAAACTGAGTACTTTGACATCTTCTGCTAAAATGATAAGAGAAAATTAGCAACGAAATGACTTGTTAATTTACTAAAATATTTATGCAACGCAAGATGTGAATATGTGCAAAAAATATCAACATGATTTCGATTCGATAATCAACTGCTCTCAGACTCAACTAAAATGATACGGAGATCACATGTTTCCAAAGGTTGCTTGTGTAGGACAGACATTAAAGTTTTAAAAACACAGTTTTTTGATAGAAATATTTTTTAAATGCGTTTTATGAAGGAAAACAAAGATTTCAGTTTAACCGTCACCGACGATACGTAACTGACAGAAGTTTTTATGGAGATTATTGGTTTGAATTACATTGATATTCCAAGTTTTTTCAGTCTGGAATATTTTGAACGCAGCTTTATAAAAGAGACCGTTAGATGTGTATCATGGTCGGAAATCGACAGAAACTGCTTAGGTAGAATTAAATTCACCTACGCATTCATGGCTAGCAGGACCTTAAGATAAAAATAGCTTAATAGGCATTTTCTGGTTTTAAGAGGCTAAATTCAAATCAGAGATGAAAAAGTAAATTTCCGAAAAATCGGAATACTCCACTGTTCAAGTATGAAATCTCAAATTCTAAATTAAGCCTAAAATAAATACGCTTTGTCTTTATCAGTTAATAAACAATTAGATCATAGAGAAATAATTTCGATATGAAATGGTCTTTCGGGTTGCATAGGTCATAAAATAAAACAGTGGGAATAAAGGCGGAATAACTCAGGTACATGATTGTCAAGTAATCAACTAATGCAGTCGGCCTATTCAAATATTTTATGAACACAACGAAAATAAAACATGGTATTTATTTCATGTATTGAAGACGAATTTCGTTTATTCTTGATTCACGAGAGAGCTGGAAAAATGAGTTTCAGGGCTCGTGTACATCTCGTAAAGCCCTCACTGGAAAGATGAGCGAATTCAGCTGATAAGTCATGGGCGAGGGAAAATTGAAGGAGGGATTTAACCGAGCAAAACCAAATCATGCAAAAAAGCAACATAGAAACATTGATATTGTAAATAACACCAAATCTCAAAAAACGTAGCCCAAAATAACAAAACTCTCTTTGTCTAAAAGAAAAACAAACAAAACCAAATCAAAAAAAGTCCAAAAAACATCGGGTACAAAAGCGAATTGGGAAAAGGGACAAAAACAACTGAAGTCGCTGAATCAGACCTCCCAGAACAGGAAAATCCGCGGAGACCTATCGATTAACTGAGAGTGGTGAGCGTTAGCGCATGTACTGTTGTACCAAATAATTACACCAAAGCAGAATTCAAGTAAAGATAGTATATATGTGCAGTGACTTCAACAAAGTTGTGGTAAAACAAAAAAAGGGAGAAGTGTTTTGAGCGTTTTTATCACGGCAAGGGAAGGGACGGTTGTATCGCAACATTGTCAGCAATTCCTAAAGGAAAATACATTAATAGTAACGAAATGAGTTTTGTTGTGGCAGGCAACTTGTTTAATAGGAACGGTTCACTTGAACATTTTGTGCTCTCACATAAAATATGACAAACAGAACATCAACTACTCTTTTTCTAGCTAAATAATAAATCCAGATGCTACCAGAGCAAAAAAATAAAACACTTCAAAAAAGATAAAATTTGTTTTTACAACCAAAACGAAAAATTAAGACTGATATGAGAGTACAATCGTGCAATGGGGCTCACCGTCACAGGTGGAGTGTCGTACGATTCTTGCCCTAACGAGGGGAGTGTGCGCATAATTTCGGAAGGCGTTAATACACGGATGTGCTGATCCGAGACAGGGGAACAAATTGTGTTAGTCAATTTCAACTCTGACTCTGTCGTGCTCTGTACGGTTTTGACAGCTTGAATAAACTGGACTTGCGATCTAACAGAAGGTTGTGAGATGACAGTGCTTACGGGTGAAGTTTTAGTAGGGATGAGTTGAAGGAGGTTTTTGGAATCTGAGGTTTGCTGTACAGGCGTCGATGTCATGATTAGTGGTGGAACTGATTGGATGACAACGTTAGTCGGTGGATAGTGTATAGTACTGCGTTCGTACTGGTATTGGATGGTGCGGGAGGAAGGGGAGGTTTCAGTTGTGGTTACGATAGACGTGGGGATGATATGGAAAGTCGCTCGGATCCCTGACGTGTTCAGAGGGATATACTGGATAGTCGAGGGATGGGACGGGATCGTTGACGGGAACGTTTCTTGAGCGGGAGTTGGTGGATGCATCGGTGACGTGTTAGAAGCTGTAGAAACTAATTTTTGGTCAGGGGTCGGAGAGGTAGCGGGGGAAGGGGTAACCCTATCACCAAGTTTCGGAGGGGGACACACCTCAAACGTCTTGCCACTCGCTGTTTGCTTGCCATTCGATCCTTCTTCCTCAGCCTCCTCCTTGCCAATCTGTCACACCCACACTCAGCATTATGTGCATCAAACATGGACCACAAGCACAATATTACAATGCAAATGAAATAATTTTGCCATTAACTCATTCATCTATACAGAGTTTGGTCACAGATTTAGGTGAATACTCCCATGAAAAAATATCAGAGCAAATAACCACAAAGAATGGTTAGATGAGATCATTTAAACCTAGCAATTTAGCTTTCAAACTTGAGAATTTGTGTGTATCCATTACTGGAAACATACATGCAAACAAATTGAAATCCATTACATACTCATCTTCATCAACTAATCTGTTACCATTTTTCGTCAAAATGAAGGTGGTAGTAATAATTATTGTGAAAAAATAACAAAAACAAAAACTAAACATGGGTGATGTGAGTTTTTCAACAAGGTGTCACTAAAATTCAAACATGAACTAGCGGTACAAAGCTAAACAATGTTCTGTTAGTGGTTAGGAATGGGTTCACACATTACTACAATCACAAAGTGCGGTAGGTGTAGCACAAATTAATCAGAGGTGAATTTACTCCAAAACTAGTGTAGATTCCAAACTAGCTAAGGACACAGACAAAACTAATGGGTCGTTTATGTACTGCTTTCCCCGATGTATTTACTGTTCTGTTCCCCTGAACTGACAGGGATTTCGAAGATCGTAAGAGAATATTTGAATAGATTGAGAAATAGTATGACACACGTACCTGCTGGGTTTTCCTAATTCGAACGTTGGTCCTGTTTTCTTTGGCGAGCTGGACGTAAGGAACTCGCTTTTCATTTGGAAGCTGTCTCCACTTACGTATGACCTGCTTGAATCGTTCAGGCCAACCTGCAACACCGTAATAACATAAGTTATATCATGTGTAAATGTCAGGTATACTGCTTCCAGAGCAACATCGTCTGCATCAGCACAAAAGCTCATGCTGGCTCAGCGTGTTAGCGTTGCAAGGACGTTGGCGCTTGGGCAAAGATGGTACAGGCTGATAACGCTGAAAAGTACCACCAGCACTGCATGTCCACACAGTGTGCAAGCAGATCCTAGCCCATACCAATACCCTTAGACCTTTCGTGAAAAACCACAACGGAAATTAATTATAGGCGGCACCAGCCATTTCTAGCTTTTCCAAGATCATTTCACACATAAGTCAGTGGGGCATCATAGCCATTCTGTAAGTCACAATATGAGTCATTGTGTTGAGGAGCTTTTACCCTCCAGATAAAACAAGAAAACCGAACCAATAGAAATTTAGAGTTATTAGATTCGATCGGAGAAAATACAAATAGGAATGTGTCCCGAAATTTATACACAAAGACTTACTTGGGAATTCCTGTTTGAGCTCTGGGTGGTTCATGTTGGCATAGAGTACAGCAGCTATTGTAGCATGCTGGCCTAGAGCTTCGTCTTGCTCCATTTTAAGTGAATTTCTTTGATTGCTAGCATTATCGTCTCCACCCCATGGACTGCCATCAGGACTGAACTGGGGACTACTGCAAGAAAGAAGAGAAACAATATTATGATGGGACAGAATGAAAAACGCCACAATAATTGAATGATCGAAAAGAGAACTCACTTGCTGTACTCTGAGTTGTAGGGGGACGCCGCAGGGAAACCCATTGGTGATGGTAAGTTAGAATGAACAGCGGGCGTAATACTGCCACTTCTTGACAGGACTGTGCTTGGGAGACCTACAACAGTGTTTAAGACTTTTATAAACAATAGATTAAGCTATAATTGTAGAAGCTATACTATAGAATCATCTAATTCTGGCAAGCGTAGATATGGGGTATTGTTTCAGCATCTCAAAAATTGTTCAACTCGCAGTTGGGAAGCTAGAAATGTATCACATTAACTTCTGCAGAGAAAATGTCTTCTTCAAGCCGTACCATCTCATGAATTTGTCATTTCGATTAATGATTTTCAATATGTAATAAACATATTATAATATAACAAAAAGTAATAATTAATTCACAGTTTTTAGCCAATTCTTCCAATCGTTCATGCTGCCGTTTTTCTAGCATCTTTTTTTTGTTCGATTAAACATTTGCTTTAATTTAAAGAAATATTTAGAAGTGTGATTATACAAAAAAAAGGGACGTCGTATACATTGCTTACTAATATGTTTCCACGAGCGGTGGACAGTTTAAGGGGCTGTAAAACTAGAAAGTGACATTTTTCTAGTACCTATTGCTCATATCTGCAAAGCATTTGCCCCGAGACAATTTAAACATTTTAGCGTCATTAATTGGTTTCTTTCTTTTGAAATCATCTCGAGAATGTATGGTTAAAGGATGTTGAGCTCATATGAACTTGTACTTGAACAATAATTTATTGTGCGATTAATTCACAGTTAAAAAGTATAAACGTTGAGCATAAAAAGCACTTGTTTTCCAAGTAGAATGAACAGAATGAGCGCTCAAATCACAGGGTGACCAACATGTCCCCACCAAAGATCTCTCCAAATCAAACCCATCCACGTACGTTCAGTAGGGCAGGTGTTGGTTCCCTTTCAGAATGAACTAATTTACCATTAGTTGTTAGTACTAATACCATAATATGATTATCATATTATCATATCATATCATATTACTATCATAATATGATAGTACGACCTTCTAGTTGCTAAGGGGATCCGAACTCTTATCATATTATTATCACACACAATTATCATATTATATGATAAGAGTTCGGATCCCCTTAGCAGCTATAAGATCGTACTTCATCGACCAAGGAATCATGACTGCGCAGCGGCGCGGCCAACCCTAAAACTATTGGCTGGAGCCAACATCATGTAAAAAGACTAGGAGTACACAATAAGCAACCTGTTACAGTATACCATCAGCAAATTGTATCGATAATCGAAAAAATAGATATACCGAACGATTCATTAATTTAGCGATGCGTTTGAGACTTGAATTCTTGAATATACCTTGTTGTGGTGAAACGTGAGCTTGAGAGGGGGTGCCAGGGGTTGGGCCTCTGGGAACCAATGGGCTGTTGCTGTGCGCTTCTTGAGATTCGTGTGTGAGGACCCCTTTGAAGATCTCTTCAACATCTTTGGAGTCCATGTTAGGTAGACCTGCAGTGATAAGATTGACGATCCGTATCAAATTTGAACTATTGATAACATTTTAGTTGTGACAATTTGTTTGAATGACACGCACGAAATCATATCGAATGTCAAATCAGGTTGTTTGGGTTTGAAGGTGGAAGTGAGTCAGGATTCTTTCAACAAGTTTTTTAAAGTATTTATTTTGTCGACTATTTTCTCCAGTAGCTGTGGCCTCATCAGGACAATTCAACTACATAACAGAGTAAGACAGGTGAGGCTAAAATACAAGAAATACCTACAGGAAGATTGCAAGGATGTTGCTTGCAATTGTCATAGTATTTGCAGTATTCACAGCTGCTGGCAAAACTAGTCGACTAAATAATAATTCCTTTAAACAACTTCTTGAAAGAATCCTGATATACTTCCACCCTCAAACCTAAACAACCTAATATGCAATGGATACACCATCCACCTATACCAAATATGTGAACCAATCTACCTAATTCTAGTTAACAATGTTCTTTAACAGAGAAACATGAGAATTCCATACTTAGAAGAGAACAAGTTTATAAAAGAACAGAAATTCGTCGGAATTACCTGTTTGAATGGAGTCAAGGTTGAAATTGTGACCTAGAATTTCAGAAAGTTCATCCTTCTGGTCGCCGTTGGATTCATGAGTTCCTGAATCTAAACGAGAAAAACCATCCGTAAAACTTGTAATATTGGAAATCGAAATGTCTTGCAAAAGATTGACTCGAACGTTGATCAGGGACTTACCGATTTCAGACTTGATTCCATCCCTTTCATTCATAATAGTGTTGACTAGATCATTATGTAACAGATTGTCGGGCAAATGCAAAATGTCTTTGAAATTCTCACTATCGCTCATTTCTTCTTCCTGCAATGTAAAGAAAAAGGTTTGAGTGGTGAGGCGTGAATTGGGTTTGATCGTGCAGAAAAGAGAAGTAACAGAACCTCGCTACAAATTCAGCATCGAAGTTTTGAAAAGAGAGAATGAAAAGTGTGAAGGAAAAGTGTATTGCTATGCGTTACTGCGAGTGAGAATGTGATGCCAACTATTCAACTGTAGGAATTAATTGTATCACATTTATAACAGAGAGTAGAACTACTATCCCAAGACGATATCCGACACCCAGTTTTCAGTGCAAAAACACAACTTATGTTTTTGTTATATATAGTTCATCACGAACAGAGTTCTTCAGATGAAGGCTGTAGGGGTTCCAGACACAATTTGTATTCAGTTCATCATCTAAGTTGAATGAATTGAACAAAAAATGTAAAAACCATCAACGTTTTTCTATGTTGAACAACATGTATTATTATTCTATTATTCGACCTTCGTTCTGTATTTGGATGTATTGTAAAATCTGGAATGAACAGTCGGAGATTTACAGGGTAAAATAGAGATTTGTTTACAAAATGTTGAGAGCATCTTTGACCCTGGGTGGTTGAAAGGTATTCAATAATAATTACTACAAAGGTGAAACCGAGTACTGAATAATGTGGTTGACTGAAATATGTGACACCCAAAGTACTAATTTTTAAAAATTACTACGAACGAAAGGTGTTGTGTTATTTTTCATAAAACTATGGCCCTCAAAATGAATTTAGACTCGAATGCAGGAGGAGGGACCCAAATTTAGTTAGTTATCTGAGCTAAACATTCATTCAAGAGTGGAAACTGGTTTTCAGTACAAGAGCGATGCAAATGAAATGTTGTGGCTACCTAAATGTAGAATTTGGAATTCCAACAATGTTGCAACTGAAAAACGTTGGGATCGAGTTTTATCAAACATTTTTTCCCCAACGGATTAAGAGATGGAATGTACTAAAACGGGATCATTTCTCTTTCGTTCTGTGATGTTCTGCAGACCAAACGATCTTGCACTGCCCGTCCAATTTTATAAAAAGGTCACTATTGTTAGTATGAAAACTTTGCTTAGGTACCATGAACGTGAGATTAGCAATGACAATCAAGTTTGAATCTCCAGCTGTAATATTGAGAAGGAAGTGGGTGCTTATTTGTTTTTCTCTCTCACCAAAGTTCAAGGTCTTGAAAATAGAAACGCAAAGACTTCAATGTCTCGATCTGAGAAGATAACCCACTTCATCATATAAGTACGGTGGCCAGACAGTAACATATTTAAGAATTATTCCGAGTTAAAATACACAAATTTCCTTTAAATAAGTTCATAGGTGGAATCAAGGACTGTTTTGATTGTAGACCAACCAATACGAAAACTCTTAGTGCGTTCGTTTATGGCATGAATTTGGAATAACATGAATATCAAGCAGAAACCAAGATAAGCTAACCTATAGATAACCTAAGCTATATGAGTTGCCTGCCATCTTCACAACCTCTGCTTTGACCAGAGATCGAAACAAAACATAATGTCGCCCATGTGTTAAATGTTGTCAATTCAAAAGAAATTTCATCTAAGCAAGAAATGTCAAATTTTATCGTAACGCAGGTTGCATGCATATGCCACAGGAAACAAAATAAATGAGGTCAAGAAAAACGTTTCGTAGATGGATTTGAAGAAATTCATCAAAGAACATCCCCACCTCATAGATTTCATTTGAAAGGTAGGTGAATAAATATTAGAATTTTGTACCTTCACAGAAACGCAAGGGGAATTCCTTGCTAATTCTTCTTTTTCTTTTTTAGCAGTCGCATCCGCCATTACCTTTAATTCATCCTGCGTTAAACAAATAGATTCTGTCTAAATCAAAAGTAAAATAGTTGATGCTGAAGCAACTGGAGACTATGACAGTATAGAAGGGGAACGAACGAACGGCAAAACAATTCAAAATGCAAAATATGTTGAAGGGAATCAAAATTAACCAAAAATAATTTTACAATGAGAAATTGTTCGTACCTGAGAAAGCGATATGGTTTTGTCCTGATCTACTTTAGGCTTTTCACCATCAGAATCTTCACTTTCCTCACTTTCCAATTCTTGTGTGGACTCTTTGGTAATGTCGAGAAGTTCTCTTCCGAAAAAGGCTTCCTGAAAACATCGAAACAGAATTGGAATTTGAGTCAATTCAAACATCAAGGATACAATATGTTAGGAAACTTGAACAAAGATGTCTGAAGAGGGTGTGCAGATTGATTTCAGCACCATTACTCAAACCACCTGCATGAGTGGTGTCAGATACCGCCTGTAAGGATAATAAAGGAAGAATCTTCAAGTTGATACCAAACTCACAAAATCTGAACAAAATCCGACGGATAGATCGTGATATATATTGAAAGTGGTACAAATCCCATTAATCTCAAGTTCTGGGCCGTTTAGGGACAGGAGTACAAGACGACTTTACACACCACTCAACGCTTACACTGTTGTAGAACTAAGCTCTGCTTCAAGTTGAACGTCCGTCAGTGACCATTTAAATTAAGATCTACGGTTTTTAGAAGTGGGCTAGGGTTTCAACTGTGCGTCAGTGCGTTATTCCGTTGTATTTTTGGTTTATTATTCAATAATAAACCATTGTAATCGCTCTTGAAAAAAAAAAAAAAAAAAATCGAACCCCCCCCCCCCTGAAAATTTCATGGTTTACGTTTCAAAGGGTGAAGAATCCAAATCTGCAATAAAAAATTTTCCGTCCGTCCGCTGTACGCACGATTCCTCCCAAACGGCTGGAGCAAAAAATCTGAAATTTTCAGGAAAAATCAATATTGGTCCGACAACGCCCCAACTCTTTAGCCAGCTCTCTCACTTAATTTAAAGAGCCCTTTAAGGGTTGTCAAAGTTTGGTCAAATCCCTAAAAACCTCAAAAAAAGTAAAAGCGGCCTAAATTTGGACTCTTTTTGAAGAACTTTCCATGAGGAATCGAATGAGCCCTTCCCCAGCTTCGTAGCTCAAACCATTCCCGATGTATGGCCCGATTTATGGAGCCAACATTTGCGTTTTTTTGGTCTATTATTGTTTTTGTTTTGATATTAGTAACCTAGTGATGTAGTAATGTGGATAATGGAGTGAACTCCTAAAAGGCTTTGTAGCCAATACACGGGTTGAAGCATTCTGATACGCATGAAATGCTGCAAATTCTTTCACTGGGGTTTATTATTCAATTGGCTTTCGTTCATGATTTGAATTTCTACTAAGCTTTGGAGTGTGCGTGTTTCACAGGTGATAGAGTGATTATTGAATTTCAGGAGGCACACAAATATGATCAACTGAACAATCCAAATAGGTATTTTGGTTGAGAACAGATTTACGTGCTCTATGCATATCTCCTAAAATTCAATAATCGCTCTATCACCTGTGAAACACGCAAACCCCAAAGCTTAGTAGAAATTCAAATCATCAACGCAAGCCAATTGAATAATAAACCCCAATGAAAGAATTTGCAGCGTTTTTAAAATCTACATCTAACTGTAGCGAAAATGGTTTTCAGACCACAGCATATTTCCGACAATGAGAACACTGTGTAGTTGTGGAGGATATTGTGAGGTCGTTGTGGATTTCGAGGTGACCACATGTTTTGCCCAAACCACATCCAAAGTGGTTGGAAGATGATTGTTTTCAAAATCAAACGACGCTCAACTATGTCTCCGTTTAAGCTTAACTTGTACCGCAGGAAATATTACCAGAACCTGCCAGACAGAGGTCGAATACACTACCAATCCAAAGAAAGATGAAAACTTACTTGCAAATACGAAGGATAGCTTTCAGCCAGTTTACTTCGTTTCTTGGTACACCGCGGTTTCCGCCTGGGCTTGTCTTCGCCAAAAGTGTTCAGACCTTCTTCGTCATCTTTGAAGCGAGAGCTTCTCATTTTGACGGCAGAAAACCCGCCAATACCTAGAAATGTACGATGAAAATTTGAATGCGCCAGAAATTGACTGATAAATTGAATTGATGCAAAAGATGAGCAATGTAACTCAAACTAATTTAATAAAAAATTAATGCTGTACAGAGATACAACATAAATGTTATGTTTTTTTACATCTATCAACTTAGAAAATGTGGATACAAATGACAGCGTGAAATAAATTATGTTACTAACCTAGCTTTTGTAAATTTCGCTGCTTTTTTCGTTTGAGGATTACAACTCCCGACTCAGAGGTGGACAGAGAAAACCCTTCAGGGGGGCTGGGTACGGGACCATTTTCTTTAGAACCCCAGACCATCCCATCTTTATACACAGGGTTTGGAGTTTCATTTTCTCCATCTGAAATACACACAAACATCATCACTGAAGTACTGACAAAAAATGACATGAACCGAAAGATGAACCTTCAAGGATTTCAACGTACCGTCCAGATTCAATAAATCGTTCTCTTGCGACCTCTTGAAACCAGGTCTTTTCCGCCTCACAGGTTGATTGCTGTTTTCCAGTTCGAGAGTTTTTATTTGCTGAAGGCCGAATTCGGAAAGGCAGACACCATCTACGTAGTAATCATTGGCTTTCCCTTCTATAAAACAGAAAAATAACTCAATAAGTCATACGATAATTGACAGTCCCAACACTAACTAGGCTGAACCCAATTTGTTCCCGTTGTTGGGATATTTGACGCAAGTGGTACTATCCATGGTAATATTAAGCTATTCTTTCGGTGTAAATGCCGTTTAAAACTTACCAGGAGGGAATTCAGGAGACGGAGCCCGAGTGGGGGTGACAGGTGGAGCAAGAGGCATATTGGCAGGTCGGCACATGACGCAGGTGTAACCCTGAGCGCAATACGCTTCAGCTTCTTGTTCAGTAGATATTGTGTCACACAAACAGTGTAACCACCTAGACAAACAGAAGGAAACATAAATGCATAATTTTACTTGCACAAAATAGACACATTATGGGCGGAATTCATAGACGGGAATGGAGTGTGAGTGGGTCCCTACGTGTAGCATTGAGGAGAACCACGCACTCAAAGCGATTCACAGTCGTGATTTGAGGGTGACCCTCAGGGCACACTCAACGGAATTCATAAACCACCCTCACCCTCAGCTCAACGGTGCAATATCTTGAGTGAAGGCGGGATGTCACTTAAGTGCATCAACTGCTATCGTTTTTTGTTAATAATTCGTTCAGTTTTTTCCTTAATATCATGTATTCTGAGTGGAATGAGTTGTTTGAGACGGATGAGGTGGACGAGTGGGACGATTATGTTGTTGAAGAACGGCGACAAAGACGAATACCGAAAAGACACATTAGAGATTGTCTAAACCCATTTGAATATTACGAAAGTGACCAGTTACGCTGACGATTTCGATTAAGGAAAGAGACTGTCAGGGACGTTCTACTTCCCATAATATATCCAGGAGTCCGAACTAATTCGAGAGGACTACCGTTGTCTCCACTGTTGGAGGTGTTAGTCGCTCTACAATTTTATGCAACTTCGTCATATCAAGTGCATGTTTTTTGTAGTGAAGATATGTTTGTTGGTTTGTGGAACGAGTTGGTGGTACCTTCTATTCAGGATAGCGCAATCAATGACTACCTATGTCAAGGGAATAGTAAGTAAAGCAAAAACACGATTACTTGATGCTCTGCCAAAACGTAGGTAGGTAGGTATTAAGGAAACTGTAATCTTTCAGAACCGATAACAACCAGTACGGAACGAAAAAGGGATTTCCCCCCTTCTTTTCCCACAAAACGGGGAAACTTTCCCTAAAACATGCTATCACTGCTACCAACATACGGAGAAAATGGGTTGAGCGTTCCCTGAGTGGACTGTCACACTCATGTAATCCAAATGCGCCCCTACCAGCCGAGTGAACAACCTCACTCAACTATGAAGGGTGACCCTCCACTCAGCTGAGTGCGAGTGAACATTCACACTCAGGATTGGTCTATGAATTCCACCCTATATCTACTATAAAGACGACCACAGCTGATTGAAAATTTCTCATCATTGATCGGGTGAGTGATGTGTGGATTCCATCAACGTATTATGGGCTGAGAACTTTGTTGAATTATCAAAAGATGTTGCAACTGTTTACCTGTCGCAATTTATGCATTTGATTATGAGATCGCCGTCAGTGTAAAGCTCGTAACATGCTGGGCAACTAGTTCTGGAAGCACAGGCGCCACATTGAGAAAAGTTGGACTGCCAATTGGAGTTAATGCCAGGAGACGTCGCTCCACACGTTAGACATTGTGCACACCTAGATGAAACCAAGTGAATATGTTATTAGATAGTGTTACTATTGATGAATACCTAATACGTGAATAGAGATAAGAAGTGTACATTCTCAGCACTTCTTTATGCCGTATCATAAACCATTACCATTTGCATTTCCACCCTCCATTAGGTACAGAGCCCATAGGAGGATCCATGCAGTAGATGTGGTAGGAAATATCACAATCGTCACAGAGGATGAGACGAGCTTCGTCGTTCCTCTGCCCGCAGCCTTCACATACAGTGCAATCCAAACACCTCCATCCTCTGGTAAGCATCACTTTGGTAACCTGCTAGAACAAAACACTCGCGTATAACATTGTACTTATTAATAAATTACTTAAATCATCACACATGATAAGCCAATGACAATAACCAATGAGATAATCAATATTCCAGCAAAAATCCTTATCTGTATTTCCCAGCGTTAGGTTAGTAACTTCTAAAAATTCAAATCAAACACCAGATAGCACATGCTCTGTACTGTCTACATGTTCTGCTTAGAATAGGTCTATTCATAGATTTTAGCAAATTTACAATAAAAATGAGGCTGTTTCAATTGATCAGGACATCCAAATACCATTCCAAACAGTATTTGACTTGGAAGAGAGATTGCTATTTCATTCTTTCTCTAAAACTACAACGTAGACAGAATGAGTTTGAAAAACTGCTTACTTGGGAGAACAATAAATAGATAGGATACTTATTATTTAAACAAAACTCGTTAGCCATCAATGTAACGTAAACGAATTTCGAGCATGGAAATGTGCTCAAATAGGAAGAACCAGAACAAGTTGACTCACCTTAACCGACACACAATATGGGTGGAAACATTGGCCACACTGAGAACAGCAAATGAGGCACGCTTCCTGATCAATCCCAAGAGCACCACACATTACACAGACGTCCTGGCTGAGAACGAATTTCTCTTTAGCCGCACACAGAATTATCTTGTTTTCACATCCTGGTTCGTCATCACCACTTTTAGGGGCAGGATCACTGCTACTCCAGGTAGGGCTCTAGAAAAGCGAAATGGAAAGTAGTACCAATCTCCCTGATTGAAACCGATAAATACAACCAATTTGCCACGTAACCCTAAGTTTTAGGTATGGAAAATACGTTACACACGCAAATATACTCGTACGAACAAAGCAGCAAAACGTAAACTAACACCTGCAACGCGAGACCAGGAACACCAAACATTCCTCTGATCTTGGTTTTAGACCCTCTTTTCCGCCCGAAATCCGAAAACTTGTGTTTTTTCTGGAAGTTGCTGAGAGCAGAAGTAACTGAAGGGAGTTTGCCGCTGCCTTTGGGCCTCCCCGGGCCAGATGACAGGCCAAGGCGCTTCTTGGCAATTTTGGTCGCGTAAAAGGGTTTTCCTTTCCCAAGACCGATGCTGAACCTCATGGACGTGTCATCGGACTAGAAAAAATTGTTAATCTTAATTCTCTGGTAATATACACTACCTTTGTGTCTGGCATCTTGTATTTCTCAAGTTTTCAAACAAGAAATGAAGATAAGAATGGGTTCTTAAAATCACTCACATAAAAAATAATTTGCTTTGAAATCGGATGATTACGTACCTTTTCCGAGTCACCATCAGCATCGTCATTCGCCATAAGAGAATCTTGGGAAACGCTGAGATTAGAGTCAAATTGAATATCATCGGTACCTGAAAACAAAAGATTTCATAGGTATTAGATTAAACTGCAAATGAAGAAACAACAGTATTGAGGTCGAAGAAGACAGTATTCCTGTAAATGACTAACAAATTTCTGATGTTCTTAAACTGAAAAGCAAAATGACTCACTGTCTTTTCGCTTCATGTAGTGGACAGTACTGTTGTTTTTGCAAGACAAGCAAATGTATTCATAATCAGGGTGCGCATCTTTCTTTCTGTGGTAACTAACAAAATCAGCCTCTTTGTCGCACGTTCCATGAACAAATCTGTAACAAGAGAAGGATTTAAACGTTGGACCAGAAGTTATCAAAACTATAAAGAGAAATAGAAGAGAAAAAGTCTCGAGCTGACCTTTGACACTGGGAACATCGAACCATTTCCCTGAGAGCTGCAGCTCTGTATGCTTTGTGACAAACGGGACAGGAGAAACCTTTGTTCCGTTGTTGATAACACGAATCGCAAACAGTGTAATTGGAATGCCACCTTGATGATAAGCCGCCACCAGGGGTGCGAGCCCCGCAATCACTGCAGAGTCTACAACGCTGTTGAAAGGAATAGAAATTATATAGGTGGAAAGAAAATAACAAAATTACATATTTTGGTAACGATAATACAAGGGTTTTTAAGTAGAATTGAATAGGAATCACTTACTTTGCATTTCCAACCAACTTTTGGTACAGAAGACATCGCAGGTTTCACGCAGAAAGGATGGTAAGCCTTATCACAAGAATCACACACCAACATTCTGCTCGTATCTTCACATCGTCGGCAAAGCTGACAGATACGACAATCAGCGCATTGCCACCCAGCTCTCAAGCCTGTTTAACGTAGTAAGTAACGTAGTTTTATAATGATTATGATTTCAACACCGAATGGCGTTACATTATGAAAAGTAGGTGGATATCAACTGTAATGAACCTCAACAAAGAAAATATTTCTACTCAATAGCACGCCATCTTGCAGTATCTAAACGCTTTGAATTAGAACATTACCAAGCTAAAGTTAGTTTCATTCTTGTTGAATGAACACGGAAGCATAAACGTGGAATAAGAAGAGGCATAAAAGTGAGGAACGTGAACATTGAAGGTGGAGAGAGAATTTTCCGTGCCAAGAAAAGTTGTTTTTTGCACGTGTTATAACCTGTTACTTTGAGGCAGGGGCGGCTCCAGGATAGTTTCCCGGGGGGGGGCCACAAGTGAAACTTGTGTTTATTTTTAGCACACCCCCCCCCCCCCCAGCAATACATGTTTATTAATACCTTTACCTACGAGATAGTAGTACTTTGATATACATGTTATGTAATTATGATTCTAATTATAAGTACTTAACGATTAAATCATTTGTTTATTCCTTTGAAATGATACTGACTCATATGCTAAATGAACTTCAACTTGGTTACGATTAGATATTTATCTGACGTCACCTTAAAATATAAAAGCAAAACTCGGAAAAACTTTTAAAGTGTATTTAGACATCTATTAACTTCGTAGAAATGGTTTAGAAAGTGTTTCCGACGTGTCGCTAGAAGCAAAGCTAAACCCATGGCCTCCTAAACCTCGTAAAATGACGTTTATTCAAATGTAAAGAGAAAAATGATGATACCGTTGGAAAGCTGAGGTTTTGGGCTAGTTTTTTCCGTTGAGTGCACACCAATATTCCAATTTATTACAGGCGATAAATTAACCTGAAAAATGTTGATTTTCGAAAAAAAATTAAAACTTTGACTTTGGCTTATTTTTTTACTTCAGAAAATGGCTTTAAAAAATAGCGTTTCACACTAAACGGATAGGAAATTTAACGCTCTTTCCAACGGTTTCCTCAAATTTGAGATTACTCCAAAAACAAGGGAGTTATGGCTGTTTTAGTGAAGTAAAGTCGATAACACGAAAAAAAACTTAAATCGTTAATAACTCGGAAACGAAGCCTCTAAAAAAAAAGTCTAAGGGGCACTTTTTGTAGCAAATTAGTTGTAGAATCGATCCTTGAAGTTTGGTCCACCTGAAAGGTGGACACCCTGTATATACATTTCGGAATAAATAATTTAAAATAAACAAAAATGCACTTTGGTATAGTCTTGTTTGGGACTTTCCAAAAAAACGGAGTTCATGGCCCCCCCCCCCCCCTGGAGCCGCCACTGCTTTGAGGGCGATAAAAGAATAGAAATGTTAACGAGGTTTGCACTTGCGATTTAATCGGACGCCATTAAATAAGTTTTGAGATAACGACACAGAGTATAGAAATACAATAATTGGGGGATGAAGCCGCCTACCAATTTATGCGGTATGCAAATTGCACGAATAGTTAATGAGGGTGGTTTGCAAAAACAACAGCCTTTGAACAAAAATGTTTTCTTTGTCGAGGCGCGAAATAATTTCACCAACCTGGTTGCAAGGCGTTTCCTATGCAAGCCCCATGATGGTGTTTCCCACACATTGAACACATCACAAGATTACCAACGTTTCCTAAAGCATTGCACGTATAGCAAATAACGTCATTGAGAGCATCTGAAAAATAAATCAAAACATTAATAAAAACGCTGCGAATTATTATTGGAATAAACTGTAAATTGAATTTTACAACTATTTTCACCCTTAAAACGAGATTTTTCTAGTCAGATGAGGTCACACAATCTTAATTGATTCGGCGCACAAAATTGCTTGAAAATGACACCCCACTTTCTAAGGACAATTAAAAGCAAGCTTTTGGGCAGTAGGGTTTTCTTGCTAGAAGTTAGTAACCACTAAACTCTAATGGAGTCCATGTTTGAAAGAACGAATTTCTTAAATAAATGTTATGGCATTTTACTGCCCTTATGGCATATGGATATTGCAGATTTTTAATCAACGCACCTTGAAACGTTAAGTGACAAAGTTTGAGAGAGGATATACAAAAGTTTGGTACACGATTACAAAGTATGACAGTGGCTCTTAGCAAGAAAGCAATGTAGTATTCATATATTCACAACTCACTATTTGTTTCCACATGTTCAATGTGTTGACTGCAAATAAGAATCAAGGATTTTGTGTACTGGAAGGTTGCAGCAGCTGCAGCACATGGGGTGTGAAAGTGTTTGTTGCATGATGGCACGGAGCAAGCGCCACCAGCGCCGTAGCGACTGCAATGATAACAGCGTCGCATGGCAGCAGCCATGACAGCCGCAGGTACGTTCAGGAAGGTGCCGTCGTGTTTCCTAGTGATTCCATTACACCAAGAAGCGCACCATTCGTGTATGTAAATGAAACCTGTGAAACGTTGAAATAAACGGAATAAAGAAACGAAATATGTCAGAGCCACGAAGAGAAACAGACAATTGATTTGCCTCAAGGTTAGTAACAATAATTCATTAGAAGAATAAAATTACCAGCATCCACGATATTGCTAGGTTCTGGTGCATCCGTATGGCCCACTAAGCTAAGTTCATCTACGGGCTCCTGTCCACTTCCATGGGCATTCCTAGAGAAACGAGACAAGTAATTTTAAATTAGAGAAGATTACAATGATTATGAATTTAAAAACTAAAAAGGCATTTTAAGATGTGTTCATACCTAAATTTAGACATTCCCTTCTGCCGTCGATTTTGATAGAGTTGTGCTTGATGCCGTGGGCTCGTGGCATCGATTGGAGGTGTCTCTGGCGGGCTCATAAGAAGTTCTTTGGGAATTTCCTTAGGTAGATCTTCAATTGTGCAACTGACTCGACACATTTTCCCTTGTCCTAACTGACTGTGCTCAGTTAGATTGCAAAGGACGCACACTTTTCCCGGCCTAAAACACACACAAATCAGGGTAACAATGATTTAAGGGAAAACTTGAAACGAACGGATGAGAACTATACCCTTGCCGAGATTCGATGGTCTCTGGGGATTCCAGAGGTCCTGCACGAAGCGGCAACGCAGCCCGAGACAGGTAACGAAATGGCCTACTGAATTGAAACCTCGTTTTCTATTAAAGTCACTCCGGAGTAGCCTCTTATCCAACTTCAATTTTATTGCAATGTGGAATTTGAATATTCTGTCACCAGAATCGTAATCTACATGAAAAATTGATTGTAACAAGTAAAACTTGACAGAAAATAATTAATTTGATCGTAATATTAGTGTACCTAACCCTGGTACCTACCTACTTTGTTGAAAACATACAGAATCATACTTTAACATTTTTTACTTATCATTTTACATTCAGTTGAGTGAAGGAAAGGGCTCGTTGACCTAATAAGGGAGCAGGTCAACGAACTGTTCACATTTTATTTTTAACGAGCTAATTTAGGCCTAAGTTAGACATAAGTAAATGCTCCTATTTAAACTGATTGAATAAGTACTACAATTTTAATTGAGTAGGTACCTATTTTAATTTTGAAGAAGGCCAAACCTCCAGAAACCACCCTAAGGGATTATAAATAGTACCGTTTAAAGAACAACAGTTGAAGCAAAAATGTAGGTAGGCCCCTTGGTTTGCACCCAGTACCTACATAATTAGCGTCCCTGGAACAATTGGTATGAAATCTATATTAATTTTTAACCAAATTACGCGTACATATTGAATATCATTATCACTGTATGATTTGAGTGAAATTGAAAAAGTGAGTCTTTGCCTAGAGGGGCCTATTTTATCGCTCAACCAGCTATACATGAAGAGCATACTGATGTTCTTTCAGAAGCATGAAGGATGGTTTAGCTGCGCGAGGACTATTCCTTACTCTGTAAGATTTAACACCCAAGCAGTTATCCCTGCACCACGTATCAGGTTGGAACCATCCAAGAGTTCCATGTTATACAAGATCCCCATAGTACTGAGACATGCCCCGAACGCCCTAAGAGATCCCAGTAAAATTAATAGGGCCAAATATAAGAAAATTTTGTTTACTTGGCTGATTACTGAAGGGCACGTTAAATGTTCATCTTATTTAGAAAGTGTGTATACGTGATGTTATTTAGAAACATCAAATCTAGTCCATCTGCTTCTATTGATTTATTGATTTTAGTGATGTACCTATTGATGTATTATATTATTAGTGAGCGATATTGATTTATTATTTGTTATGACCCAACAGGTAAAGAATTAATTTATTTTATGCTTATAAGTCTATTAAGTTTAATAGTTATGACTATTTTAGTGTTTTTTGTTTTGATGATAATACGATTGTAAGGGACTCCCCATCCACAACGCAAGGCGTGTGCCTTAAAGTGGATGGGTAATTTCCATTGTACTTGAGAATATCAGTAATGTACCTATATAATGAAAATAGCAATGTACCTATGGAAATAAACTCTTATTGAATTTGAGGGGAACATGAAGCGAAAATTAATGAGGGTTATGAAGTTTGTGCTGAGGGTAGCCCATACCGCGTTGCCACCTCATGGCACTGAAGGGGTTGGGTCCGCTGCAGTTCAGGGACCATCGAATCTCGGCAAGAGTGTGATATATAATGGTTCTGAAGCCTGGCAGGCGAGATGGGAGTGGCAAATAATTCATCTACACAGCTGGATAAAGGGGATTCTTCAAAAACTTGGTTAGATTTAGAGTCAACATGCTGCTGCATTTAACAGCACCCTACAGTTTTTAAATTGAACAAGCCCCTGAAGATGACATTTATTAGCTTCCAGTAAAATGCAAGTGATAAGCTTGTTTGGGTTGGACTCCAGAACCAGTACTTTACGAAAGAATCGAAGGGAAGGCTTAATGTAATCCATTACTCTCACGTAAATCTCTAAAACGAGTGTTTCTACTTGGTACTTGGAAAATGTAGAAGCGTAATTTACCATTGCTCAGTGAATAGGGGTTCATCTACAAATATTGGTGTTTTCTGTTCTACGGGGGTTGAAGGCTGCACAGGGGACGTGCTTTCTTCTTCGCCGTTCTCTCCAGGTGTCTTGCCATTGGACCCAGAATACACTCCCGATACGAGCAGCCTGTAGAAATGGGTTAATATTAAGATATATAGATGGAAAAGCAGTTACAACATTTACATAACCTTAACTGTTTCATAAGAAGTTTAGATACAATGAGGAGGTTGAACCAGATGATTATAAAAACAATTTATGGTAAAAAGGTTAAAAGACAGGACGGCAAGCAACATGATTATGCTCTTACTCGTCTTTTTGTTGATCACTGGACATGGTGTCATACAAGTCAGCAATAGCTGGATGCTGAAGTATTGACATGCCAGAGACTCCTAGAATTAAGAATACTGACCCTTTCCACCTTTTAAATTTTGGAGGCTGGTTGGAAGGTTTCTTGACTCGCACAGCGCCCGCGCCGCCTCCTCTGCTTCCGGGGCCACGTGGACGGCCAGGTCCTCTCTTGATACCGACTGGTTTGCCACCGCCCATAACCGCTGGAACGACTCGGAGAGGCGAAGCTAGTCCCTCATAAGCGGTAGGAGCTGTGGAAAATCATTTACCAAATAATGTACAACACCAAAATAAGTATGAACCTGTAAAATATTGAAGACAATTAATTGCAATATTCATATTCAGCAATACGGTTCAACTGTACTCTCGAAAAAAGGTTCCAGTTCTGCAAATGGTGGTATGAACGAGTTTTCCCCTAATCATCGCAAATTTATGTTAAGGTAACGGCACCGGTAGTGGCCACTGCTCCAGTAGTGGCCATTTTAAAGTTTATATTTGAGAAATAAGGATTTCCGGTCTCCTAGTGGCTTCAAACTTGCAGGAGGTACAGCTCATGTCATCTTGTAGTCAGAGGTTGAACTAGGAGTGCGCAGAGCATCATTGGAAATTGTGGTAAACTTCTCAATATGACCGTCCCTAGTTTCCTCGTTTGTTGGGCTGTATCCTAGAGCTTCTACTGGATAGAATCAATTTTGTTCATCTGGTATTGAATTTAATGATATTAAACACGTAAGGAGGGCAAAATGTCAAGTGGCCACTACTGAGACATGCACGTGGCCACTACTGGAAATTTCGTAATTTGATGTGGCCACTACTAGATCAAAATAAAGGTGTGAGAAAAAATTAATAAAAAATAGAAAAAATTGTTCTTTTGATAGTTTTGGGCAATGGATATGTTAGGGAAGAGTCGGGCTATATTCTAAATGAGTCCTGAAGAAAGTCAGTACTACTGTTGGCCCACAATTGTCAAAACTAAAGAAAAAAATTCTTAACTGTGGCCACTACCGGTACCGTTACCTTAAATTATGTTAGAATTTGCGGATGAAGATAAATCTAATTAACATTTTGTAGCACATGAACACTTTCTGGGTAATGTTCCAGTCAACAAATAAATGCACGGTTTTTTCTTCCATTAATATTGTTTTTATCGATTTTAAGCTCGTTCAATCAAGATTTCACAAACATTCTTCACTAAAATTTCATACATAAATTCTTAAATGCTCCAATTGATGTTTGATTTAGTTTTTTCCGAACAGTTTTCTGACTAAAAAATACAAACTTGTCGATATTTGATTATTTTCATTTGAAGTTATTTTTTAAAGCACATTTTATAAAATGTGGCCAACTTGCTGTGCTCAAAAAGCGCAATCCAAACAACCCATCCTTTCTTTTGAAATGCTGGATTTTTTTTTTTTTTTTTTTTTTTTTTTTTTTTGCGAAAGAACAAAGTTTCATTTTAATCCCATCGAGAGTTATCGTCTGAAATAACGCGCGCATATAAATTGGGGGAATCATTTTAGAATACCTACATTTTCATTTTAGAACTGTTTTGTCATCACAACATTCATTTTCTAAGAAAATTAGCTGAAAGGAGTACCAAAATCCGGGTTATAGATACTTATTCTTTGATCGAATGAATCAGAATGACTAAGGCCAGTTTCACACAAATTTGTTAACCAACGTTTACTCGTTAAACAAGAGACTTCAACTGTTCAACAAAGATGTTCGATTTCACCAACAACAAATTTGGGTGGTCAGCGTCCTAAACAACGATTAATACCAGTTCTTTTCGACATCTTTGTTTGCATTTTGAAATTCTGTTTCGCCGAGTTACTGTTCATTGAGGTACTTCTACTATTTTGTGTTATCGTTCATCGTTAGTTGTGTATTTTCGTACAGTTTTCCTAAATATAAGGCTATGTAAGGACGTATGTACTTAGTTATTTTGGGAATTTGTGCTAAAAAATTAGGCACACAGGGGCTCCATAGGGTATGATACTTGAGGACGAGTTTGACGAGAATGATGCAGATTTTACTATCACGATTTTGAGCTCAACGATATCAATTTCGTGACATACAATATATTGAAAAACCCCTATAGTTTCAATTTTTTCAAATAGTGCATATTGTGACAAAATTGGAAGTATAAATAAGGTACCACAAATATCAGTTTCTTTATAGTGTAATCCCAGAAGATTTACAGGAGGCAGATGTAATAGTATTTATTTTTCTCTATACTCAAATTTTTGTTCACGTTTTCACTTACGCAAAGCCCCCGCTTCCTCGTCCATGATCAGGCGATATATAAAAACAACAATATTGACAAACGAACTATGAACATGAACAACAATATTTACAAAAACTAAAAACAATGAGCAAAGCTAGTGAATTAGGAAATAGAAACGGTTGTTGGTTACGTTATCACTCTCATCTCGTTATCATCGCCATGTTGAGGGCCAATGCCTCCTCGATATCTTATAAATCAACGTTTAAACTTTACATCGGCGTTTTATGGAAACGCTGTAAATCGATGTTTCCTGATAATGTTGTAAACACTGATTGCTTTAGTGAAACCCGTTTGTTTTAAATCAACGTAAAACAATGATCTGCTTTAACCTAGGTTAGGGATTGTTGGTGAAAACGGCTCCAAGAGGTGACACAATTACTGGGAAGTTTCTGGTTTGTTTGTATCGAATGATCCTTTTGGTACTGACTTCATTTTTGGACTGCACACTAACGTTTTGACCTGATTCATTCTGGATAACTTAGAAAGAATGAATCTCAAGAACGCCTCGTCACCGTCATTCTTGTCTGACAAAGTGGAATTGTCTTAAAGTGTACCTGGAGATGTCATGCTCATGATGACGGAAGAATTATCAGTGATGGGGGAAGAGCCCAAGTCGATATCCTCTTCCTCATCTTCCTCCTCTTCAGAGCACTCGCCGACTTCCATATCTTCTTCGACCCCGCCGCCTCCACCGGCTTTTCCTTCAGCGTCACCGCAAGTTTCGTCCATAGCTATCTGACTGCAAATCAAAGTTGTCATTAATTTAGGGGCAGGTATTACACGAATCAATGTCAAGAAAAATATAGTCTATTGCCACAAGATTGAAGAGTTATTGTTCAATTACAGAATAACTTTTATTGCTACACGTTATTGTTCTGTTACAAATGATGACTTGATCGTAGAAATCTTCATTTTGTCGAAATAGACTAAGTTTTTTCTATAAATTTTGTGTTTTTCTCGCAGGTACTATTTAAACATTGTTAGAAAAAAGTCTTCAAAGTGAAAATTCTATCCAATGATTACCACACTCATCTTGCACTCGCAAAATTTGTATTATGTGAACAAGTGTCATGTGGCCTACACTTGTTAAGATTCTCTTCACTTGACGTGAATGCTCGTTCAGCTGTGGGTTTATACGGGGTTATTAGAAAGTTGTACCACCGTTCTGTTTTATAATACAAAAGTTGTTCTCCAAGAACATTTAATATCTTTTAAGCTCATTTAACGAACTTGAGTCCGAAGGAAAAGTGATGTCCTAGGTTCGGACTGACAAATAACCGTAAGCCCTACCTTATGGGAAAAGAATGTTCCATAATCCTGGAGCAAACACTTATTCATGAAAATGACGACCCTATGACTCCAGAAATACCCAGTGGAATCCCACTGGTTTTTTCTATAAACTTTGTGTTTTTCTCGCAGGTACTATTTAAACATTGTTGGAAAAAAGTTCATTTGGGAATGGTTCAATCCTTAATTATAATCCCTGGAGGTTACCAAGATTACTGGTACAACCCGCCTGTTGGATTTTCTAGCCGAATTCCAGAGAAAAAATTCGGATGGAGTGATTTTTGTATTCGATTTTTGAAATCAATGTATTTTCAAACGTAAACCAACAACTTTCAAAAGAGGTTTCCAATTTGTTTTCATGATCAACAATCACAAAGGTTCATTATTGAAGATAATAAACCAATAAAAAGAGACCATCATTTTCGACACAAGAGGAAACCATTCTCGCGCTCTGAAATTAAAATCCCGAATGGCGTTTTACGGTTTGAAACTTAGCTATAATACAAAGTTTTCGCATCTATATTTTCGAAATTCAACTCTTATGCAATCCGGGTGGCATTTTAATCCTTTAAAGTTGTTTTATTCGAGATTTATCTCAATTACATCTTTATAAGAACAGGATCTTGCAAGACACTTAACGTTAAAATTTCGAAAATTTCGAATTTTTGCAACATTCTTAATATGGGACTGTACTGGGATCATTCTGCTTAAGTTTCACCATTTCAACTTTTGCGTATGCTTAAACGATTAACATTGATTGATTCATTCGGCGAGGTTGGGGAACCATTACTCAGTCTCTGCCTTCCTCTTTCTTGTCAGTTCAGATCCCATTTCGCAGGTACTGTAGCTCTGATTTGTTAACAATAGCACCCGAATAATTAGTTTTACATCTTTATATGTTGAAAATCCAGCAAGAAAACACGCTCATTCAAGTTTTATACTTAAAGGATAAAAATGAGAAGATGATACCGAAAATCAACCAATAGTGTTCCAAAAGAATTCCTCAAGTACTGACTCTGTCTATCTCTACGGTCATCATTTCTACAATTGATCAAAATCAATCTAATTGTATCGCTGACAATGATGTATACTTCCCAATTCTTTTATTAACCCATAAGAAGTTTCTGTAGCCACCCTCATACACGTATTACAAGAGAGGGATCGAAAAATATCTTTTCAACAGCTCAAAAAAATCCAGCAATCCATAGAAAGATATAATGCAGTTCCAGTTTGCAAGTTGCAGCGATTTCGGCCCATTCGGAACACCCTGTTGTCCCACGATTCCACTAAGTTTATCAGTCACAGCATCAGTAGCTGTGGAAATGGATATGAACTGCCCGTCTAGAAGCTCCTACACCATACTTGGAAGTTACAGCATGATGACTTAATTATGCCGTATAGTCATTACAAATTTTCACGTCCATGTTTACAAACAATGAGTAAACTGTAATTGTTCACGTGCTGCCAGAGCTCGACTACCTCTCGATTTGTTCAAGGTGGACTAAAGTCATGTTTCTTCAATTGAGAATTCTCTTAAGAAGTTTTTTTGTACTTAAACAACAAGCTCCCATAGAAAAAAAACTTGGAAGTTACAGTTAATGGTGGCTTAATTCTCTCTCTCACTGTAATTGTCACGTCCATAGAGCTCGACTACCTCTCGATTTGTTTGAGGTGGACTTGAGCCATGTTTCTTCAATTGAGAATTCCATACATAATTTTGGCAACGAATAGGAAAAATCGGTTTAAGCGAAAAGTTAATACCAGAGCCCAGTCAGTCAATCCGAACTCTTTCTGTCAAGTCAGTTAGGGATAATCCAAAAAATTTCTATAGAAACCGTATAATTCAGACCACATATTGAAGCACTATGCGCCATATCCTTAATAAAATAAGTAAGCACGATATACTGCCCACCCTACTTGGCAGATTTTGTCAAAAATTTGGACTCAGGACGATCGGCAACGGACTAATTAAAGAATTTGTACTTTCTCTTCTTTTCTCTATCCGGTTAAGGTGTTTTGTCCTCTTTTTGTCCAAATGGAAAACGTAAGGTCACCTCTGACTACTGAAGTACGTCATAAAACCGACGATTTCATTTCAGATTCTTCACTTATTTTAGAAGAAACGGATAACATTTGAGATTTGAGCGATCATTCCAACGCGAAACTATCCCGTTAAAACCCTCATCTGCCTCATCGTGATTTCTGGCGATCCTCGCGAAGCGACGCTAATTTTTTCTGATGTCCGAGGCACTTTGGCACCAACCTCATTCCCAGGGGCGGTATCGCTGAATCGTCGATACTACGTCGACTTGCCAGCAATAATCAGCGAGCGGATTTCTCCACAAATCGCTACAGACACGAAAAGTGAAGTGAAACGAGAAGACAAGAGGAATGACAAACATTGCCGCGCGGCCTAATGAGGGAATTTTGTATGAAATAACAATTAATAATTACTTTTAAATTAATTTTCAAATCTACAAATTCAAAATTAAATCCTTTTTTTGGGGCAAAAATGTTTAAAATGATCGAAATTTATCTATTTATTACGTTAACAATCGAATCTTTTGGTTTATTATTCAAAGGGTGTATAAAATCAATCCATTGTAATTCTTGAAAAAAAAAATTTCAACCCCCCCCCCCCGCCGTACGTGAAAATTTCATTTTCGTTTCAAAGGGTGTAGAATCCAAATCTGCAACGCCCTAATTGCACTCTCACTTAATTTTAAGTGTCCTTTAAGGGTTGTCAAAGTTTTGTAAAATCCCTAAAAACCTCAAAAAAGTCAAGGCGGTCTAAATTTGGACTTTTTTTGAAGAACTTTCCATGAGGAATCGAATGAGAAATCCCCAGGTCCGTAGCTCAAGTCCTTGTTTACACAAGAAACGTTTGTTTTGATTGCAGTAACTGGTCTAGTGATGTAATGAATGTGGATACTGGAGTGAACTCCTAAAAGGGTTTATAGCCGATACACTGGTTGAAGCATTCTGATATGCATGCTCCTTCATACGAAATTCAAAATTTTCAAAAAGAATATTTTTCCATTTTAATCACTCTTGAAAAAAAAAAAACGCTGAAAATTCTTTCACTGGGGTTTATTATTCAATGATTCATGATTTGAATTTCTACTAAGCTTTGGAGTGTGCGTGTTTCACAGGAAATAGCGCGATTATTGAATTTCAGGAGGCACACAAATATGATCAACTGATCAATCCAAATAGGTATTTTGGTTGAGAACCGATTGATAAGTGCTCTATTGTATCTCCTGAAATTCAATAATCGTTCTATCACCTGTGAAACACGCACACTCCAAAGCTCAGTAGAAATTCAAACATGAATCATTGAATAATAAACCCCAGTGAAAGAATTTGCAGCGTTTTTTAGTTTAATATTTTCAATAGTGAACCCAGATACTACGTCGACTGCCTCCAACATACAGCGAGCGGATTTCTCCACAAATCGCTACAGACACGAAAAGTGAAGAGAGACGGGAGGAATGAAAAACATTGACTCACGGCCTAATGAGCGAATTTTGTATGAAATAACTACTAATAATTACTTTTAAATCTGCTTTTTAAACTCCTTTTTTTGGCACAAATATTTTAAAGCATCGAAATTCACGGCACCAATCTAATCCATTTTCGGTTTAATATTTTCAGTATTCACATTGATTCCAATTGGTCTTGACTTCTAGCGAAATAGTTGCTATGGGGCCAAACACAGTAAAAAGAACGGGGTTTTTTCGAGGTTTTTACTGATATAAGCAAGTGAAGTGTCATTTTCGTTAATTTTTGACGCAAAACCGACTAAGACAGGTTTCACATAGGTAGAAATTCACCCGCCGCAAATAATCGCAATTTCTGAACCTATAAGTGAACCCCTTAATTTCCCATTGACACGAACAATCATATAAATCCATGTGTTGAAGTTGGCAGCAATCAATATCAATAGAACAAATTTTCAACAAATATCTGGACATCAAAATGGAGGATCAGATTGAATGAGGCCAAGTCAGTGCACGTTGACTTAACCAATCGGAAAACCAACTACACTCCTACTTTCCTCAACGACGTGGTAATTCCCTACGCGAATGAAGTCAAATACCTGGGCATGACGCTTGACGCTAAGCTCAGGTGGAAAGAACACGTCAAAATAAATCTGAACTCTTGTTAAAACTTATAATGTACTGGCAAATCGACCGGAGATCCAGCATGGCCATTGGTAACAAACTACTATTGTACAATCAAGTACTAAAGCCAGTTTGGGAGTATGGAGCGCAGTTGTGGGGCTACACAGCTCCAACCAATAGACCGATCATCCAACGAACCCAGAACACCGTTTTACGATGTATCACGGATGCACCGTGGTATTTTCGAAACGATGCCCTCCACCGTGAACTTCTAATTGACACCGTGGATGAAGCTATTAAAAAGCGAGCTACTTCTCACCTTAACAGGCTCAAATATCATGTAAATGCGGAAGCTGTCAAGCTTCTGAATGTACAAGATATAACGTCGTTTAAGAGTTAAACCACCTGAACTTTTGCAGGAAGTGATGTGAAAGAAAAGAGACACGGTACTAAGTTGTGTAAATGAAATATATATCTTTTCCAAATCGATTCGGAAATTTCCAAACCAATTCCAGAATTTTCCAAATTTTTCAGAATGTGATCATATCCAAACCAGTCAGAATTTTAATTTCAAAGTGAAGATCTTCAAATGCACACAAAATATATTAATAAAATTAAAAATTATCAAAAGAGGTGAAAAGGAACTTTCATCAAAATTTAGAACGTGAAAGCGCTAACGTGAAATTCTTGAAACAGCCAAAAAGTCATACCTGTTTCAAACATTTCACGTCAGCGCATGCGCAGAGCGTACCGCTGATTATATTAAGACGAAATTCGTATGGGACCTCAAGAGACCTTATCCTTATAATCCCTAAAAATTACGAGCTAAATTCATTCAAAATTGTGGAAGTTATGGCTGTAACAAGGAAATGCAGACTGACAGACAGACAGAGAGGGAACCAAATTTGTTTAGTTTTAGGCTATGAAACGCAAAATGCGAGTGGAAATTCTGAATTCGTTATCCCTGAACAAAACAACTCGCAATGCGCATATTTTATATTTTCGATGAACGAGTTCCTTCTCACCTCTCGTGATAATTTTTTAATTTTATAATACAGTGCTGAAATTGAAATGGAACAGTCTGAAATTGGTTTGGAAATGGAAAAGTCTGAAATTGCTGTGGAAATTTCCGAATCTGACTTTCCTATAGATATTAGTAAAATAAGTCAAATTAATATTATTAATGAGTTTACTAAGCAATAAAAGTTGAAAAAAATCAACATTTAGTTTTTATATTTTATGATTTTAAAAGCCATTTTAAAAAGCAATTACGTCTGTATTGATAAATGTCATTTTACTTTATAATTCCGAGGATCTTAAAGATTTATTTTAAAACTTTTTAAACGCACTTCAAGTTGAAAAGATATGATTCCAGGTTTTGATGTCGTAATTTTTTGTGTGTAAAAACAACCTTCAAAGTCTTTGAAATCATTCCAATTGTTGTTATAATATCTCAGATTTCTAGTTTGGAGCTGTCTATCGACCAATTTGGTCCAATTTCTTATGAAGTGTTCTAGTGACCATCACAACTTCCACAACCTTAATCCCATCTTCAAAACATCCCCATGTGTCAGTCAGGGATAGCGTGATACATTCCCTCCATATATAGTTACATTTTTATGGGAACTAGAGGGTGTTTCCGATATCAAATATTGGCAAAGCATCTATGCGTAGCAGGAAATGAAGGCTTAAACTTGATTTCATGAGAGAAACTTTACATGTCACTCATAATTTCACAATCGAGAGGTACAATTTGGGCAGAACAAGGCTACATTGAAGTCGTCGTTGACGATGGTTTGAGTTAATGACAATTTTACACGAAATTATACGAAGAAAAGAAGTTGGAAATATAAGTGATCTTCAAATGAAATATTTTACTAGAGTAGGAGGAGAGATTCCCGGTGTTTCTTGAAAGTTAGACCTTACATGGAATCCAAATAAGATGTCCCTACACAGGGGAAACGTAAAACAACGCAACTTACATTTTCGATGATTCTGGGGTAAAGAAAGTGAACACAAAAAATGTTTAAAACGCCTGCCAAGTATTGTGTGGCACACAGTTTACTCCTACCCATTTCATAACAGGATTATGTAGGCAGACTACTACAATGGCTCTACAGAGCAGATTCCAGGAAGTACGTAACACTTTGAAGACAAAACTATAAATTATTTTCAACAAAATTGCCCTGAAAGTTGAAGGTTACAAATACTTTGTAGGTTGAATTAAACGTTTTCCCATGCGCAGAAGTTACCTGCATTCTAGTAACAATGAAACTTATAAGAAACCATCACGATCTCGTCCCGCACGATTCTGAGATTCCATCGAAATCTGACGGTATTTGTTGTTTGAAGAATTTAACCGTTGTGGAACCGCATTTGCTGGCGAAGAAGCCAACTTTGATCCAGAGACATTGAAATTTAAATGGCGACGACCACATCACACTGACAAAAAGTCCGTAGAAATTATATCCATATCGGATGTAAACAATACAAAAGACTTTTTGGTATCTGCAGAAGCCGTCATGCGTGTAGCAGCAATGAAATACTGGTGAATCAAATGAAAGTCGGAATGCTAATAACATTGGAAGAAAACGGTAGAAATTATACGATGATATGTCGTAGGCACAGGGGGGAACTATGACCAGGGAATCTAGTATAAGGCCAAGAGTGGAAGATTAACCGAGTGCAGTCCTTCAATATATTATTATGGTATGAAGAATGGCTATAACTTCAAGTATAAGGGTCACATTTGGGTATCGACTTTTCTAAAAAAGAAAAGTTGAAATTTGATCAATTTTCTTGTTTCTAATCAATCACTGCGGTTCTCTCAGCATATTACCCAAGTGAGCACACACAATCTTGAACCGTACTGCTGGATACGCCATTTTGAAAAAAAAAAAACTTTTGTAGGGAGTGAGGTATATACTACTATTTTTCCCCTCTTGAGCCTCTAAGGGAATCGCCGCTCAAGTCTTTCAAATTAGGTGAGTGGAACAGCACAAATTAGCTTAATTTTAGCTACAGTAAATACTAAGGTTTCCTTGCCAAAATCTCACTTGCTACAAGCAGATCTCACTTCCTACAATTTAAGGGGCTTTTGGCTGGATGTTGTAGGGAGTGAGGCTATAGCCTTTCACCGCCTTTACAAGCCACAAATCAATTGAAACTGGTTGAACCAAAATGTTGTCAACGAACTTCCAAAAACTACATTAATTGTCAACAAGTGCGATCAAGTTTCACTTGCCACACTCAGAATGTTATTGGAGTAGGGAGTGAGAGTTCAAAAACCCACACTGCTGCCTCCAGGGATGGTTTTCCTTGTAGAACTGACTGGGAAGGTCTAGGCAAAATCCAACCACCAGCGTTGGGACCATCTTGAATAAGGGATGCCAACAAAACAGAAACAACTTCATAAACACCCTTTCCTGTCAGTTGGGGGCTACTTTTCAAAACATTGTAGGGAGTGGAAAAAACCGTGTGGCACTGAAATAATGGGCTGATAAGGCTACTTGATTTGATCCAATTTTTTTTCCTGTGGCAGATATCCATTGTAGATGGTATATTCTTTCATAGTGTAACAGCCCCAATAAATATTTCGCTGAGTAGTGACAATGGAAGTTGTATACCTCCGGTTAGTGACAGCTGTGGGGAGTGAGAAATACGGACTTTGGTATTTTCTCCTGGGTCCTGTAGGCACAACTTTTACATACTTTTCCATGGAACATGTACATCCACATAGGAGACAATTATAAAACACTTACAAAACTGTATTTAGTTGAGATTTGACGGCAACGCTGATCAGTGACATGAATGTGACCGAAATTTTGAAATGACCCATAAAAGTCTTTGACGGAGGGAGAATAGAAATTTGCCTGGTTCTTCCCCCCCCCCCCAAGAGTACTACAAAATGAGTACATACTATTGGGAAAATAGTTGGATGTCAAGCACCTGATATTACCTATGTATATGTCACTTCTAGCTTTCCTGTGTGTCAAGAAATAATCGACCAGGGAGGCTGCTACGTAGTAGCATGGACATAAAACACAGCATTTTCTCAAAAATTTTGAAGGCGGTTGGTCATGAGAAGGCAAATTTATAAGCCACGGCACTGGACAGTAATTACTCAAGCTAATTTGTCAATACGGTATGTTATTTAATTTAATGGTCGTAAATAAAAGTATGTCAACAAAATTGGACAGTAATATTTCGCAGAATAGGTATACTTGGAGCATATCAAATTCAAAGACCCTCTAAGCGAACGATCAGACAAGTTTTTTTTTGACAAATAATATTGGAACTAGTTTATTTCGGACGAATCGACGGGGGTTCTCGTGGAATCTACATAAAGTGACGTGTACCTGACCACCTCATTAAATTTTCATACTTGAGAACCTTTGTGACCTCAAGAAATTGAATATTCATTCCAATGCACGTTCGGGTTTAGAGGGTTATTACGCCACTTAACATCAAATAAGTTAGGCAGTGCTAGTCATATCAAACTTTAGCACTTGAAATGCTAGACATAACAAACTTTAGCACTTGAAGTAGGAGTACCTATGTCCCGAATCAGGAAAGAGGAAATGCACTTAGCACACCAGATCTTACTTGAGGAGCTTACTTTCAAACAGGCACATATCCATTCCGACAAAATGTTCAGGAAGTGAAAAAAACGATTTGCAGATTAGTGGAGATGTTTTTCTGCAGTTTCTCATCGGAGTAATGTGTGAGAAGGCACAGATAAAGATGCCTCAGAATATGAATCAATTTTCTCCAAAACACGAGGCTGTATATCCATTTTCACTTTGGAAATGTGCCCTTTTGATCAAAACTCGTGGATTTGTGCCTTTTTGAAAAAGAAAGAATTCATTCTCCATTCTGTAGGTTTTATTGAAAACTTTATCTGACTCCATATTTCCATTTGTCATGCCTGCCATCTATCGAGTCTCGTGTTAATATTCAACGTCAAGACGAAGGCGCAATGCTTCTTTTTGGATATGTGCCTTTTTGAAAACCCACGACTTATCGCCTGACGAAATTCGGTGGATATGTGCCATTTCGATTACAAGGCACTGAAAAAAAATGTAGGGGACGGATTTGTTACCTTTTGATGCAAACACATAACTTTAGCCCCGGAATTGACGTGGATGTGTTCTGTTTTGTTCGGAAATGATAGGGGGATCTGATTCAACTCATATTCAGAGATAGAAAATTGAGAAACAAACGTTTTCTCCCAGATTTGGATATGTGCCTTTTTGAAAGTAAGCTCCTCACTTGTTGAATACAATTGAGTAACAGCCAATAATTTCTTATTAACTATTATTAGGAAAACGCTGCAAATTCGAACAAACGGGTTTATTTATTTACTTTTTTTAATACAATTCGTGATTGTGAGGATTGGAAGTCATTTTTCAGGGTTCAGAAACGATTATTTTGCTATGAGTGAAACCCATCCAAGTCGATTTTGAGTCTAAAATTACAAGAAAATTACGCCCTACTTGCTTATGTCAGTAAAAAACTCGAAAAGCCACATTTTTGGACCATACCATGTACGACATATGTATTGAGGCGATTTGATGGGTCGAAGTTAGGACCAACAAGTGGTGTCCGTGTGTTAAGAACGGATTTTTAACATGAATTTTAAGGCCTTGTACGATAGACGGACATTGCAAATTTTGAATCTGCACACCTTAAAACGTAAAATGAAAAACTATGAAAATGGTTGCTTTACGATAACAAAACCTTACTATTGGATTAAACTACGGTAATATGCGCATTGGTTGACTCAGAATTCAAAAAAAAATTACTTAAACCTACAGCTACCACTTGTCCGCAAACGATATCTAGACATATCTAGAACAGACGAGCTTGGTTTTTTAAGTAATTAACACGATATGCCCTAAGGTCGCAGGAGATAGTCACAATTGGCCGAAATCCCAAAAAAGGGATAAATAAGGAAGGAACCAACCAATCAAAATGTCCAGAGTGAAGTTTCAGCCCCGCCCTCTATTCCCATTCGTCGCATTTGTGTGCCTGTGGATTACCGCAGGCCTCAATCTTAATATACCACGCTGCCAAGTAAGGAGGAGCAAAACAAAGACAACAACAGAAAAGTCGGTGATTACTACAAAATTCATTTAAAAAAAGCTTCAAAACCAAAAAAACGCCTATACAAACCTAAAACATAATTCCAACCAGCCAAAAAACACCGGCTATCATTTTTGGATCGAGGATTCTAAAAAGCCAATTCTAGGATCAAACGAAGCCGGCAACTCCGGGTAATTTTTATTGTGGACCAGTGTGATTGACTCCAAGTACTGACCACAAATATTTCAATGTAATTTACATGTATGGGAGGTAAGAATAGAGAACTTTCATAACAAGGAGTTGATGGTGATGAAGAACTAGGGCCTCCAGCAACACAGAGGAAACCCTTGAAATTGAAAAGCCCGTATCCTTCACACTTCAATTTAAAGTAACTGAAGCCTGTTAGTCAAGGAGTCCAGAACCAAAAGCAAGATTGATTCCAGAATTTGTGAAATATGAACTAAATTGTTGTACCCTTTGAGGTTATCTGCCATCCCAAAACAGCATAGAATATAAAATTCTTTAACTGTGCCTCCTACAGAATTTATTAAACGTAGCAAAGTTATACGACCCTAGATCTGAAGAACTGTACATAACCTCCAAAGATAACAGAGTTACAAGCAATTGCAAATCGGGTTAGTTTTCGGCTAATCCTCCCATCTAAACGTTTGCCCTTTAAAACCGCGTAGCGACCTTAATGTTGCGATTGAAGTTCAAAGGATTAACTCCTTTCCAAGATACATCAAGTTTTAGCTAAAAACCTTTCACATCAATTTACAAAACCTATCATATTTTTAGTGTCATTTTAAATAATGACGTATGCAGTAACGCTATTTTATGTTGCGAATCAAACTAAAATGGTCTGAGCTAAAACTTGCTTGACATGTACCGCGGGAATTACCTATTCTATGATGAACCAAGTGAGTCTTCAATGGGGCCAACTTTGCTAAATATGAGAATTTAAATGTTAGCAGGTGTCATGAATGTAAGGAGTCGAAAAAGAGCAAAAGCTGCTTAAGATGGTAGATAAAATATGTTACGTAGCCAAGACAAACGTGAATTATTCCGCGTTTTCTCTGAGATCTTTCTGTAGAAGATCAGCTGTCCTAGTCAATACATAAGGTGTCAAATACACGTGTCAGTAAGTTACCTTTCTCTTATACACCAAACTAAACTTGTTTTTCTCTTATTTCTTCAAAACACTTAAGTTGATTATTTGACTTTAAAAGAGAATTTTCGAAATTCAGGGGTGCATCCAACCTTTTCATAAGAGCAACTTTCATGGTTTAAGCCTTCATTACATAAAGCATAACAGGTCAACGTAAAAACGAGAGAAACACCGTGTCAACGAGGACTTAAAGTCGGTGTTTTACAAGACTGACTTTCTAGAATGCTCCCCGATCTTAACGACATCGCTACAGCAAATTCCGAACTCCTGGCACCATGGATTCCAGCACCAACAACGGGTATTCTTCAATCCTCGCAATAGAGGCATCATTCATCAAAACCTGTGTAACTAGCGTTTTTTATATTCAGTGACTCCACCAAGTAACAAGATTCAGAACGTGCTAGAGGCGTTTGCCTTGACCATTTCCTCCTCATCTTGGGTGTATGTTTTGTATGTTATGATTATCTTAATGACATCGCTACAGCAAATTCCGAACTCCTGGCACTATGGATTCCAGCTCCAACAAATGGGTATTTTTCAATCCTCGCAATAGAGGCATCATTCATCAAAACCTGTGTAACTAGCGTTTTTTATACTCAGTGACTCCACCAAGTAACAAGATTCAGAACGTGCTAGAGGCGTTTGCCTTGATCATTACCTCCTCATCTTGGGAGTATGTTTTGTATGTTATGATTATCTTAACAACATCGCTACAGCGAATTCCGAACTCCTGGCACTATGGACTCCAGCCCCAACAAACGGGTATTCTTCAATCCTTGCAATAGAGGCATCATTCATCAAAAGCTGTGTAACTCAGCTTTTGGCTGAGTTTCGTCGTGGGAAATGGAAGGTGAGGTTTTAGTGGGTTTGAATCCCACATAACCCAAAGTGCGGTCCCTTTTGGGTATCTTAGGAGATCCGATTTCCACCCAAGGATCTCAAAGATTTCCTCACCTGCCACCGAAAAAAAAAAAAAAAATCCTCGCAATAGGGGCATAATTCATCAAAAGCTGTGTAACTAGCCTTCTTTTTACTCATAACTTTTCACTTGTACACCTCAAGCTTAAATTCCGAAAAACGACCGAAAGACTGGTTCATCTTATTTATACTTTTTAAAGAGTGGAGATGATCCTCGCCAAACTCCTCAACAAATCCTAACTTCCTCCACGAGTCCATTCCAATTTGCGTTCTGTTTCACACACGGGCCCTCAATGGACGTATCGAATGCCACTGATTCATAGTGAATTCTACTTCTATACCCTGAACACTTGAAATATGGAATCAGTAAACATTAATCAAAAATGGAATTGTGATCACCGTCGAAGTCATCAACAAATTCTAATTTCCTCTATGCAATCAACACCAATCCTAACTGGGTACGCTATGATTCACATCAATTCTCGATCATTCGCATATTAAAAGACGAAATGATTTCGAAATTCAAACAGAAAATTCAAGAAAATCCTCTCATGAAGTCATATTGCGCAATCGGGACTTCATTCTACTGAAAACCGGCATAACTAACTGTAGACCATGCTCCATACACCATCTGAACTGGCGGAATACGATCACTTGAGATTTCTTTTTCAATTCTCAAGCAAAATATGATTTCAGTTTGAGTCGAGACGTCCATTTCAGAAGAATGCAAGAGAAAATTTTCGTAAGGATACGACTTCTCAACAGTCTTACGGGGTGTTGAAATAGTAAAAATGAGCTCCAAGTGCCAAATGGGTGTATTTAATCAGATTCCTCTGTATCATGATCGAATAGATCATTAGAAGCTTATTATTATTTATTATTATACTGCAGGTAGAAGTTGATTTATTGGGAAAAAAATCAATCTCAATAATGAAGAAGCTAACTTTACTGCAACGGAATTATAGCTTTTCCAAATCAGATTCGGAAATTTCCAAACCAATTTCAGACTTTTCCATTTCAATTTCAGAATGTGATCAATATCCGGGTGGGAGCGGTTTCTGAAATTGAAATTCTGAAATTGAAATGGAAACTTCTGAAATTGGTTTGGAAACTTCCGAATCTGACTTGGAAAAGCTATATCAGGAAATTATTTTCACCCTAGGGAAGAGTTATGAAAACATTTCACATTTACATATGCTCAATTTATAATTTTAATTAAATTAACAAGATGAAAAAGTATCTGCAAAATGGTCATTTCTTGAGATTTATGCAAAAATACAACCAAAATGTGTTATATTTTCACGGTTATCTCTTATCATTCTTTTTGATAATGATTTTGGCGAGGAAGGGAGGTCAACAAACATTTAAATTCACCAAGCTTTAACGAATTTTTTTTTCATTAACAAAAACCAAGCCGGTATCGCAAGTGGAAAATGAATCTAGATATGTGGGTCGTTACAAAAATTCGGTCACATTTATGTCACTGATCAGCATTGCCGTCAAATCTAACTAAATACAGTTTTGTTAAGTGTTTTAAAATTTTCTCCTAAGTGGATGTACATGTTCCATGGAAAAGTATGTAAAAGTTGTGCCTACAGGACCCAGGAGAAAATACCAAAGTCCGTATTTCTCACTCCCTACAGCTGTCACTAACCAGAGGTACATATACAACTTCCATCGTCACTACTCAGCGAAATATTTATTGGGGCTGTTACACTATGAAAGAATCTACAATAGATATCTGTCACAGGAAAAAAATTGGATCAAATCAAGTAGCCTAATCAGCCCATTATTTCAGTGTAGCACGGTTTTTCCTCACTTCCTACAATGTTTTGAAAAGTAGCCCCCAACTGGCAGGAAAGGTTGTTTATGAAGTTGCTTCTGTTTTGTTGGCATCCCTTATTCAAGATGGTCCCAACGCTGGTGGTTGGATTTTACCTAGACCTTCCCAGTCAGTTCTACCGGGAAAACCATCCCCGGACGCAGCAGTGTGGGTTTTTTAACTCTCACTCCCTACTCCAATAACATTCTGACTGTGGCAAGTGAAACTTGATCGCACTCGTTGACAATTAGTGTAGTTGTTGGAAGTTCGTTGACAACATTTTGGTTCAACCAGTTTCAATTGATTTGTGGCCTATAAAAGCTGTGAAAGGCTATATCCTCACTCCCTACAATATCCAGCCAATAGCCCCTTAAATTGTAGGAAGTGAGATCTGCTTGTAGCAAGTGAGATTTTGGCAAGGAAACCGCAAGAAATTGCTCAGGAAATTCATGTGTGCTCGTACACATACACCATATTCCTACTGGCTTCAGAGTGGTGAAATCTTCAGTTCAGATTCTATTCCGCCAAATCCTTGAACATGATCATCCAAATCAAACTGTAATCCAGCGTAGCTACAGTAAAGCGAAGGAGCCAAATTGTTGAGAAAGCCCTAAAACGAATTTAATGAGGAAGCAAAATTTGCAGAAATAATAATAACCTCCACAACGTTCCGCAATTAGCTTTTCCGAATTTCTTAATAAAGGGCAGAATTTATAGTGGAAGCCATTTTCCAAAATGTTAACCTCACAGCGAAAAATTTTGTGAGCTATAACTGTATAACATATAATGCGTAGCCTAACGTTACCAGAATTTCATGTTAGATGAAACGCGTTTTGTAGATCAACTTGCCAACATAATTTTTGTTCCTAGAGGTGGGAAGAGGGGGAAATGCCTCTTAGAAATTTCAGCAATTAATTCAAAATTGAATTCCAATATATAACAAACAAATCTCAAAATGAAAAAGGTGATTTCGAGATACGGAGATTTTATTGTTTGCGACTTGAACTATCTTTTCCCTAGCAACGGAAAGTCATTGAATATTATTACCTTTGTCCGTTACACTAATTTCTTCAAGTTATTATAAAAGAATAGAGGTCGAGGATTCCTCATTGAAGTAGAAAATAATGACACAATTAGCAGGAGTTAAAAGGAATAGAACCGTGCTACTTAAAACGGAAATATAAACTAACAAACTTGGAAGAGGGTTAAGCAATTGTCCAAGTTTTCTCTTCCGAGCAATTTCAAGGGTTTGTAAATCCAAAAGGCGATCCATATAATTTGGTGCGCCACTGCGTACACTATTTTCGTAATTTAACTCTCCTTAGAACTCAGAGACACGTGGAAAGCAAACTAGGCTTCCAACATTTTCAATTTGAAGGTAAGTACGAGCAGATTCAAAATTATAAATTCCGTTAGGAAGCTTGAAATTACTCGAATCGGCTGAAGTAGAGAATAGGTGACCCCTTCCTCTCATCAGACTGTATCTATGTGTACTAGGATCGATGTACCTATATAGGATAATATATCGATACCACTGCCATGTATTATGGAATGATTTTCCATTTATATCGATAAAAGTATTTATGATACGCAGGGACACAAGTGTTAACACATTCTGATCTATTTGCCCAACTGATCTATACTTTACTAGAAGGATTGATGTAGGATTTTTTGAGACCAGCAAACTAGACAGAACACACATCGAAAGGAGACATCGGGTTTTCAATATGGCAACGGTCTTATCAGGAAGGGGTCACCTATTCTCGACTTCTACCCACGAATCATTTGTTTAAATTAATTTTTTTACGAGCTAAAAAATATAAATCTAATTTTGAAAGTCTGCAATTTCCGTGGAGCCTTTTCCCCGCCAAAAACTCAAATCCATAACTTTAGCAGTATTTTTTTTTGTAAATCCAAAGTTTGAATGTTTCAAGTGACGCACTCTGATTTTATTGCACAAAAATTAATACAAAAAAAGTGAATTTGTAAACAAAAAGAAAATCCAAAACAAATAGGTTGCTGATTTAAATAATTTATATATGTATTAACCGCTTTAATACGAAATTCGATACGAAATTTGAGTAATTAAAGCTAGAAAACCGGATTTGATGCGTATAGAGTTTTTCAATTAATTTGCCAAGTCATTACAGCAAATCTCTACAGGCAGACGGTGAAAATTAATGGACAATTTTAAATCAAGGAGCATAGAGGGACCAGAAGAAACATTATTCAAATATTCAACTAATTTTTGGTTTAGAATAATACAAAAAGGTTTTTTTTTTTTTAAATAAAATGTATCACGTTACATCAGAAAAATGAGATGAGGCCAGTAACATGATAGCGGATCGCTAAACGGAGGGAATCAAATAGTTCGAGCAGATTTTATCCTTATCATCATATTTAGAGAGATCAACAAGCTAGAGAGATCGGGTTATGTGGAGCTTTTAAATTAAATTATATATGATAACCAGTTTCATTGGAATGCACATTTATGTTTTTAAAGCTAGGTTTCTAAGTAATGGCTACGTCTTATACTGGGCATAGGTACATTTAAATTGTTGATATTTATTTTTATATTCCTTAATGTTGAAAGGAGTTATAAAAAGATATACTTAGCCAAATCATGAGCACAGTAAAATACATAGGTAGTTTAGGTGGGGATGTTTCCCATGCACTACTTAAATTACTCATTACCAAAATTAAGATAACTAGAACCTCTATTGGTGAGGGATCCATTTTTTTCGAACATATTGACATTTAGATATCGGAAGAATGGCCAGTATAAGAATAGCTGCTTACTTAATGAGACAATCAACGAAGAATGACAGTTAAAACACTTTTCAATGCGGATATAAAGAAAACGGCGGTAAGTACATTTAAAACTGATAGGTAGGTAGGAAATACTGATACTTACATTTAAATAGAGTGAAAAAAATCTGGAGGATTCGTAGGAGGCAGTATTTTGGTTAACTATGATCTGGGTGAATTACAGAGGTAAGCGTACTTCTACGAGTGACGTAATTTGGAGGGTGAGGACGATAAATAGGACAAATTTGTAAAATTTAGAAGAATAAAACCAGGAATCGGGCTTAGTGAATGAATCAGTAGTACGAAATAAGAAAGAAAAATTGGAATTTTAGATCGAGAGGAAGCAACGAGCTTTGATGGAGCAAGCTACTTACCTACTATAAATATTGCGCGCAGAGGGGGTGTGTTCGAACGCAAATCAGCGGATATTTCAGAAATGGAAGGGGAAATTCAAAGAACTTTCTCTGTACGGCGAGAAGAATAGAAAAAACAACTGATCTGTTTAATGCCGAAGAGACGTAAGACGGGCCGTAGACATTGGGAATCGACGTGCGGAGCAATTAGTGTCCCTTGTACAAATAGGTTATCATTGATTCAGCATGGTAAAAGCTTTGGGAAGGCGAAGCAGGGGGTAAAAATTCGAAATTTATTTGAAGAAACGGGAATAACAAGCGTTCGGAGGGCGGAAAACACATGGATCAAATGAGAAAAAAGGTTGAAAATCCTTGTGCCCCGTCGTGAAACCGAGAACAAAAATGGTGCTTACACTCAAGGAAACTGGCCATTTGACAATCATATCGGAAGAAAACCGGGAAATTAACGCTTCAACGCTGCTGTTTCGGGGGAATTTCGTTGAAAAATTGCGGCCGAGGTAGAAGAAAATAAGGGGAATTGAAGGAAACGGAGTAGCAAAACGTTTTAGAGTTCGTAAACGGATCGGAAGTTCCTATAGATGGCAACCATTCGAGACTCGGTACCTACTTGGGATATCATTCGCCAAAGCCCAAGTCCTCCCAAAGCCGAATTTCCACCTTAAATTCGGATTCTAATTATTCGAAGGACTAAATTCCAAGACGAATGCACACATTTAAACACATAGCGATATTATTATAGCGGTAAATGGTTTGTTATTAGAGAACGCCCTCGGACATGGGTTAGGTATACAGGGGTAAACAGACTCACCTAAATAATTGACTATTTCGAAACTTCCATAATTAACTTATAAACTCTGCGCACTGAAGAAACATACACTTAAACCCCGCATACACAACAAAATCTTCCATTGATACCAGTAAACAAGAGTAACAACCAACAAGAAACTTAAAAGCTTGGCATCTATGGCCATGAAAATTAAAACAATATGAGCCACTGCCTTCTGTATACCTACGATCATCCCTAGATTACCTTCGAAAAAAGACAAACTTCTCCGGCGGTTCCCTTACCCAAAAAAATAATTGGAAAATCCCTAATTCTACGTAAAAATTTCAGAATGAATTCAATCAATCCGAAATATAGTAAAACACAGAAATCATCCTTCTTGCGTTAGTACAATCACTTGAAAGATCAAAACTAATTACTCAATACAAAAAATTTACGTTACAGAAATTATCTTAATAAATTTTACTTAATACGATACGATGATTACTAAATAATTATTGGACTCTCATTTTATAAACAATTAATCTATCTAACACTGACGCAAAATAAAAAAAAATCGATAGGCCATTAAGTTTTGGCGGGGACGGATATTTGAATTCGTTGGTTCTCTTTTTTGGGGAAGTTCTTCTGCCCCTGAACGAAAATGATTGTTTTTATGGTTTAATTGAAAACGGACATATTTAATAACAACTATGTAATAACTAAGGTGTTAATTTATACTAATAAAGATATTTTTAGGATATAATGCATTGTTGAAATGCGTTCTAGCTTTCAAGTGTACTTCCCAATCAATCAGTTTTTTTTCATTGATAACTTGCTGTAATTATGTTGGAGAAGAACATAAAACAACTTCAGGGATTATAGTACTAGGTAACTCGTAACAAACCATTTTTTTCTGCAAGCACATAAACGGTTGGGCGTTTACAGTGGCTTTCTGATAATTTCGACACTTATAGTATCCATATACGTACATGGTGGAAATGGAAGATGGCTGATCGGATACGTAGGAATCAAATTACTAAAACATTTACCTAATTCAGAGCAACCTAAATTAAAACAACAAATTAAATTAATTTTAATCGTTTATTTAGAAAAGTAGGGTTCTAAAATACACAGGAGACATTTGCAGCTGGTGATTTTCAACTTTGGGTTTGATGAAGGGAGTGAGACAACATGGAGGAGATAAGAAGAAGGTGTGAGATGTTGGAGAGGCTTCAGTATCCATGATCTTTAGTTCTCTATTCAGTTCATAGGTGCCGCTAGTATCGTAACAAGAGCTGTTGTTCCGGTGGTGATAAAGAATTCACTCACTTGGGGCGTTGCAATCGACTCTGGTGTCTCACAAAACTGAAATGAGAGTCAAGTTGGAACAAAATCAGATGGAATGGTTTTTTATTTTTGTCTCAAAACATTCTGGTACATATAAATCGATAGTATTTACTTTTTATTAACATTATTTCATGAAATATTCCATTCGCTTAGATGATATGTACTGAATCGCATATCTGAATCTATCTGTTTACTATCTTCAAAAAAGTAAAAAGTAGATTTCGTCTATTAACCTACCTAATGTACCTACCGAATTTCTTTCTTTCATCAAACAAATCAATAAAGAACTACTGTATGCAGGGGAATACCTAGGAATTAATAAGGGGGGAGGGCTGCTACCTGCTAGCTGATTTTGACTTGCTGTATGTTGTATTATTGTTGTAATTTTCAAAATAGGCGCAAAAAGATGAAGAGAAGAGATTTTGAGCTGAACCCTGTATATTTAAATGCCCTTCAATTATTATTTTCATAGATTCACCACAAACCTCAAACTCCAATGCACAGTTTTCTTTAATTTACAAAATTTTCATAGCAAATATTGGGTTGTTCGGAAAGTAATTTCGTTTTTAATTAAGTCCTCTGACGGGAAAAAACGAAATTACTTTTAAACAACCCAATAGATTCAAATGAGTAGCTTTGCCTTTAACACAAATTATAAACATGCGACTGGCAAGTTGGGGGTGGCACATTGCTCACATTGGTGACATGCATATACAGATCACTAAAGTGTTGTAAATAGTTATCGGTAAGCTTGAGATCAAAACTTCTTGTACCAAAAAATCAAGCATCCCAAAGGGTGGGACGAGTTTGTTGTACAACACTTTTTGATCCCACTTTCATTGCTACTTGAACAACAACGAAAAAAGGCTGAAAATGGTAAACTTTCCCTTTTCCACCACTGTATACCAGTTATTAATCATCCATGAATTAGGTAATGTCACGATGGGAACGATAGGGAGGGATTGTTATGCAGACGTTGGTAAATCAGTCCTGTCCCGGGAGCCCAATGCGCCTTCCCCTCAACTTCAGTTGTTAGTTAGTCGTTACTTGGTCGTTGAACATATCCGTTGCTTAGCCTTAAGTTGTAATATGACCGCTGTTCTACTTTGTATTTAATTAATTTGTACTTACTGTGAGCGATGCTGTGTGCGTGAGAATAATAATAAAGTATAATCATGGCGAGTCGTATAGTTTCTTTCAAACGTAACAGTAATTCAAATATTGAAACGTTTACTTTTGCTATTACACTATTTGAAATGTGCCAAGAACTTTCCAAAATGCAAGAAACAATAATATTTTGCTTCTTTTGGCAGAACATACCAGAAAAAGGTAATTGTCCATGATCCAAGTAATTAAAATATTAAAACTCAACCTGATGCTGTTTTGCTATTCAAAATGTACTAAAAACTGGGAAAAAAGCTAAAAACTCTAAAATACTAAAATCTTTGTTTTAATAGATTGTTGACAATTGTTGACATTTTGACAATTACTTAGACAAGTTTATTCACACTATGATTGACACTTGGCAATATCTTTTCACTCCAAGTTTTCAAAGTTCAACACAATTGAACACAAATGTAATACAATCGTTTCAATACAAACCATTATTATAATTAAATCACAATATTTTGTATGATCATTGCTCTTCAAGCGTAGTCAAAGATTTATGTCTTCATAGGTATTTTCCTTCAGACTCCATGGAATTATCTTTTCCATCTAATATTCATCTAGAGGGTCCATGTGAAACTTATCCTTGGTTTTGCTAACGCTGTCGCGACCCTTGTGCGATTGGGCGTCTGCTTTGCCATAGGGATGTCAATATCGGCAAAGAATATCGATATATATCGATATTTTTAGAAAGTATCGTTCTAGTAATTCGATATATCGAAGGAAAATATCGATATTTCGATATATCGGTCATCGATGTTTTTTTTTTTCAAACTAATCCGAATTACGTATAAGTCCAGTGAATAATAATGCATTATTGAATTTCATTCTACTACAGGTAAAGAATTCAACCACTCAAAAATTCGATGAAACTTCATTCATGATAATAATTATGTACAGGATCCAGGGAAGTAAATTATCTTAATATGATTATACATATTATGTAGGGTTGTAAAATCAGTGTAAGTGAATCAAGAAGGAAAATTAAAAAATTTCAATCAAATTGGTTGGGATAGAGGTGAGGTGCTCTGATTGAGTGCTCTTTGGTAAGCCTCGTACTGGTTAGAACCCAAGTCTCCTTTTTTACCTACGATTTGCCTACCTCATCTGATATAATTCCTCTATTCTCCTATGGAAATTATAAAATTAGTTTTGAGAAATAAGATGTAGGATATGGTTGATTTGAAGATTTACGGCTGAAAAATATCGGATCCGATAGTGTGCATTCAATGTCAATATATCGATATATCGGAATAAGAAATATCGCCCAAAACTATCGATACATCGACGGAAGAATATCGATATTTCGATATTATTTTGACATCACTACTTTGCCATCAATCCCTTTCTGCCGGAGTTCGTTTTGTTACTTTCGAATACACTTTTCGAATTGTAGTAATAATTTTAAATACTCAGTTCGTGGCCAACTAATTTGATCGTAGTTAGGAATCCCCTTGTTATAACCCATCGATTTTTCAAATAGTATTGGAATTGACCTTCCTTCCCAGTAAACTCGATCTCCCTGTCAAGTTCATCTACGAAGATGCTCAGTACTCGTCACTAGGTGAGTAAATTCGGTTCATTTTCTCCAATAGTTCAACTAAACAGGACCTCTATTGTAATACGGTTCAATTCATTCCCTTCCAATTTTCTTGTAAGTATTTGAACGTTGGTCCCTCGGGCCGGATCTTTTTGTTGAGGATCATTGCTCGTCGTTTTGTGTGTCATATCTTGGTAGATTTTTACGTCTATCAAGTTGATCTAAATCAAGGGTTAATTGATATTGCATTGATGTGGATAACGGCCGGGACATTTCTGTCCTGCACTCTTCCGATCCGATTTTGCCCCGAAAATCGGATCGGAAAGGGATGGGCACACTTGTCCCGCCTCGCCGCGTCCAGCTTCCCTCCGACCGCCAGTCGCCGCTCGAATGTTAACAGTGTCTTGTGACTGTGAAGGAAAATGTTGAACAATTTTAGCAACAGGGATTGGGCCATGGTGGCACTTGCACTCGATGAGGAAGGTGAAGAGAATGGAAGGTGTTTGGTGACGAAGGACCAAAATAAACGTAGATTCCGGGTGCACGCTGCTTGGAAAAGCAGACCTGAAGAAGGAGAGTTTTCAACGTTGCTACCTCATCTTTTGGACGATGAAACCAAGTTCTATCAATATTGTAGAATGTCGATGTCTACTTTCAACTTGTTGGAAGCAAAAGTAAATAAAATGTTTGGTCGTACAGTACCGGATATTCTCTCACACACTCAATTAGCTCCTCCGGTTTGATAGACTGTTATTTCATTTTAGTTTGGAAAAACCACCACAAAACGGCACGAACAAATTCACTAGAGCTTGGAAAATGAGAGCACGGCCGTCCTGCACCCTTCCCGCAAGCTGGACAACGAATAGATTTCGATTCCGGTGCAGGATCGGAAGCGAAATCGGAGTCGGACGGGAGTGGGATCGGTCGTGTGTCGGAAAAGTGTGAACCACACGGTTTCAAGTTCGAATACATTGCCCTCTCCGACACCCGTCCGACTGCATGATCGGAGCTGGAACTGAGGAGTGCAGGCAGGTGTGTCCCGGCCTTAATGCTTGGTTTGGAATAAATACTCACCTTTCTTTGCTCCCTTGAAACATAGATCAAGTTTGAAAAATATGCACTTGAGTGGGTGGTGTTCAGGTGCTCTCGAGCTCATTTGAATCTTGACCTGCCAGATGACCTAACGATTAATTTGCAGGAAACCATTGATGTAATTCTAGGTTGTCGTGTGCATGTTCCTCCTGTTCACTTTTACGTTAATTGGTGGTATACAAGTTCTTAGCCTTGGGATTATCCTTAGCTTCTCAACCCGACTTGAAGCCAGCACATCATAATTTCATACAAAATTATACAGAACAGTGGAATTTGGTGCCATACGATGGGCTCACTCTATCCATTGAATACCCCTATTACATTCCTCGTCTGATCACCCCTATTACCCCATGCGTCTTGAAATTCAGCTCTTAAAAAAGAAAATATTACATTTTATCTAGCAATATTTTATTTCAATATTTTTTCACAGCTAAACGTGACCTTTAATAGCAGGAATAGTTACACTTTAGTTTCATTGCACTACTTAATTAGCCACAACTAGTGGTCCAGTGGTTTCTTTCTCATGTTGGTTGTCGAGGACGTTAAACATCTCCAGGTTTTCATGTTTGTGGAGGCGATGTTCGTGCTTCCGTGCATATTTGACTATGGTTTGATTGACAATATCTATCTTTCAATATCGATTAATATCATCGTTTCTCATGTAGCATGGGGCACCAATGATGCTTCTTAGAATTTTGGATTTTTTCAACATTTGTTTTACTGGCACATCCCCAGAGTTGTATCCCGTAAGTCCAGATGGGGCGAAGAATCTGCTCATGAAGTGAGAGTTGGGAATTTCTTCCCAACAATCAATACATCTTTCTGAATTTGATTTTGAGCTCTTCTTTCTTTTTCTCCATATGGCTATGACAGATTCTATCTCGTCTCCAAACGAGAGGATAGTCGTGTCATTTGCAAATGTAGCTACAGTGGTATCTTCGTGTTGGGTTAAGTCCCCTGTATACAAGAGGTACAGCACTGGCCCTAGGACACTCCCTTGTGGGACCCCTGCTTTGATGGGATTCAATCTCGAATATTGGTCGTCTTGATTCACCCTGAAATGTCTGTTTTCAAAGTAGGATTTTAAAATCCTGTCGGGAGGTCTCTGGGCAGTTTCTACTCCAATCCCTCGTGCCAAATCTTATCAAAGGCCTGAGCTACATCCAAAAATAGACTTGCACAGATTGTTTACCTTCTAATACCTTTTCTTCTATGTTGGTTACTCGTTGGACTTGATCTATCGCAGTGTTGTTGTCTGAAACCAAACTGGTGGTCTGGGATAAAAGTTATATTTTTTATTATTGGTTTGAGCCGTTTAAGAAGCAATTTTTCGAATAGTTTTGACATAACAGGGAGGAGGGATATTAGAGACTAAACGTGTAATTCGTTTCAAAAACAATCTTGAATTAGGTTTATGGGTCATTTCCAAATTTCTAAAAAAATAAAAGTTGAAACTTGATCAATTTTCTTGTTCCTAATCAATCACTGCGGTTCTCTCGGCATATTACCCGAGTGGCACACACAATCTTGAACCGTACTGCTGATACGCCGTTTAGAAAAGAAAAAACTTTTGTTTGGAGTGAGATATATACTACTATTTTTCCCCACTCTTGAGCCTCCAAACTCCCTGGAAATCGCCACTCAAGTCTTTCAAATTAGATGAGTGGAACAGCACACATTAGCTTAATTTTAACTACAGTGAATACTAAGGTTTCCTTGCCAAAATCTCACTTGCTACAAGCTGATCTCACTCCATACAATTTAAGGGTCTATTGGCTGGATATTTTAGGGAGTGAGGTTATAGCCTTTACAGGCCACAAATCAATTGAGACTGGTTGAACCAAAATGTTGTCAACGAACTTCCAACAACTACACTAATAGTCAACAAGTGAGATCAAGTTTCGCTTGCCACAGTCAGAATGTTATTGGAACAGGGAGTGAGAGTTAAAAACCCATACTGCTACCTCCAGGGATGTTTTTACTTGTAGAACTGACTGGGAAGGTCTAGGCAAAATCCAACCACCAGCGTTGGGACCATCTTGAATAAAGGATGCCAACAAAACAGATGCAACTTCATGAACACCCTTTCCTGCCAGTTGGGGGCCACTTTTCAAAACATTGTAGGGAGTGAGGAAAAACCGTGTGACACTGAAGGCTACTTGATTTGATCCAATTTTTTTTCCTGAGGCGGATATCTATTGTAGATGGTATGTTCTTTCATAGTGTAAGTGGATATAACAGCCCCAATTAATATTTCGCTGAGTAGTGACGATGGAAGTTGTATACCTCTGGTTAGTGACAGCTGTAGGGAGTGAGAGATACGGACTTTGGTATTTTTTCCTGAGTCCTGTAGGCACAGGTTTTACATACTTTTCCATGGAACATGTACATCCACATAGGAGACAATTTTAAAACACTTACAAAACTGTATTTAGTTGAGATTTGACGGCAATAATGATCAGTGACATAAATGTGACAGAAATTTTGAAATGACTCTTATATAGGAAAATCGTGAATTTGGTTTGGAAAATCTTGCATTTAACTTGGGAATGTTATGTATATAAAAGTAAAGGTGGAGTCAAGGTTGGAAGAGGAATGTGAAGCCTCGCACCAGCTGTACGGTGGGCCGCCCGTGTGGGAGGTGGCGGTGGTGGTGGAAGCGGCGGATGACGTTGGTGGGAGCTCGTTGGCCGACGACGGAGCTCAGTGCCGCGGGCTGGCGGTTGCGCGAACCCCCCGAATCCGCGGTGACTTCGGACGAGGCGTCTCCGCCTTCCCCTGGACCTCCACCTCGACGCTATGTCATAAGGTGACAAACCTTCCCCCCTACAAAAACACACAAAAACAAAATTACTCTTAAAATCACATCGCTAAAATCACGTAAACTGTCAGGAAACTTACATAGAAGCCTTACCAGGGTAAATTTAAGCTCTTCACTACTCGTAGTCCACCTAATGAGCACACACACACATAGAAATCTCCCCTAAAAACCCTCCTCTAACAATAATCAAATCACTTTTAAAATCACATTGCTAAAGTCGCATGATCTGTCTGGAAACTTATATACAAATCTCAACAGGGCAAATTTCAGTTCTACACTACTAGCTGACTACCTAATGAGCACACACAAACAAATCCCCCTCCAACAATAACCAAATTACTCTTAAAATCACATCGCTAAAATCACGTTAACTGTCTGGAAACTTACATACAATCCTTACCAGGGTAAATTTCAGTTTCATACTACTAGCAGTCCACCTAATGAGCACTGACACACGTACAAATCTCCCCTAAAAACGCTTCTTTAACAATAACCAAATCACCCTTGAAATTACATCGCTATAATCACGTAAACTATTTGGAAACTTACATGCAAATCTTAACAGGGCAAATATCAGTTCTACACTAATGAGCATACACACACAAATCCCCCCTAAAAATCCCCCTCCATCAATAACTAAATCACATCGCTAAAATCATGTAAACTCTCTGGAAACTTACAAATAGTCCTTACCAGGGTAAATATCAGTTTCATACTACTAGCAGTCTACCTAACGAGCACACAAAAACGAATCTGCCCTGAAAAAACTCCCCTTACAATAATCAAATCACTCTTAAAATCACGTAAACTGTCTGGAAACTTACATGCTGACCTTACCGGGGTAAATTTCAGTTCTAAACTACTAGTAGTCTACCTGATGATCACACATATACAAATCTCTCCTAAAAACGCTTCTTTACCAATAACCAAATCACTCTTGAAATCACATCGAAACTGTTTGGAAACCTTTCAAACAAACCTTACCATTGTACATTTTAGTTCTAAACTACTGGCACACACAGACAAATCTCCCCTATAGAAACCCCCTCCAACAATAACCAAATCACTCTTGAAATCACGTGAACTGTCTGGAAACTCACATATAAATCTTAACAGGGAAAATTTCAGTTCTATACTGCTAGCAGTCTACCTTATGAGCACACACAAACAAATCTCCCTCCAACAATAACCAAATTACTCTTAAAATCACGCCGCTAAAATCACGTGAACTGTCAGGAAACTTACATACAAATCGTACCAGGGTACATTCAAGTTCCACACTACCAGCATTTTACGGATGACCATACACTCAAACATATCAAAACCCTAACAACAACAAAATTTCTGTTAGCAGCACCTCACAAATATAACTCAAACCTCACACTATCAGCATTCTACTTGATAGGTACACACACAAAAACTTATCAAAACCCTTCCTCCCTTTCAAAAACAATAGAACCTTTCAAAAATGACTTAAACCCCACAACAAACCTTACCGAGGTACTACTTTTCAGTTCCATACTCCCAGCATTGTACTTAATGAGCATACACACTCAAATCCCCCCTAAAAACCCCTCTCTAACGATAATCAAATCACACGTAAAATCACATTGCTAAAGTCACGTAAACTCTCTGGAAACTTACATAAAAACCGAAACAGGGTCATTTTCAATTCCACACTATCAGCAGTCTGCCTAATAATCACACATTGTCAAATCCCCCCTAAAAACCCCTTCCCATAAGAATAAAATTAAATAAATAAATAAAATAATAATAATAAAATAAAAAACTAAAACTTAATCGCTCTTGAAATCACCCCTAAAATCTCTTACCTAAAAACCCCTGAACTGCCTGAAAACTTACTAATCGTACCAGGATACTTTGTTTTTCAAGTTTCACACTATCAGCATTCTACGGATGACCATAAATTCAAAAATCTATCAAATCCTCCATCCCTAACAATAAAACCTCTCATTAACACTACCTCACAAAAATCATAAGAACCCCACTACAAAATTTACAGGGTACTTTGTGGTTCCACACCCCAAACATTCTAGTTAATAAACGCTAACACACTCACACAAAACTGTCAAAACTCACTTTCCCTGACAACAACAAAAATTCTCTTTAACACCATGTCACAAAAATCGTGTAAACCTCAGAGTAAACTATACCAGGGTATTTTTCAATTCCACACTCTCAACATTCTGCTTGATTAAAACACACGAAAACCTGTCTAAGCGCTCCTTCCGTAACCACCATAAAACCTCAGTTTAACACCACCTGACAAAAGTAGTGTAAACCTCACAACAAACCTTATTAGGGTACCTCTCAGTTCCACACTCGCAACATTCTACTAAATGAACACACAAAACCCTATCTAAACGCTCCTTCTCTAACATGAGCAAAAATCACTCTTAACGCTAATTTGATCAAAATCGTTCAAAACGTCTCTACTCTCTATACTCTATTCATTAAAAACCTCTCAAAATGTGCTCGATAATAGTCTCCCATATCTGTTTTGATTTTTGTCTATTTTATTTTAAATTGGATACCCAAAAAACTTTTGTTTTAGTGCAGAAACCTTATGAAATTCGAAACGCTACGGCCTTGTCAAATGAAACTGTTCAAAGTATCCATCTACATTAGATGTGCGGGCAATAATGTTTTTCACCATTTTAAATTGTTTTACTTGGATTTTTTATTTACTGAATAACTTGGTTTGAGTTTCATTTTATCTGAAAGCTGAATTAGTATAACATAGGGCTTCCTTCCTATTTTGTCAAACCTTAATTTCGATTGAAGAACATTTCTAAAAAAACCTTTACCAGACTAGATACTCTACTATACCTGTATGGGCTTGTACGCATTGTAAATATAGGCTAATACAGCAAATATATACTACATTCTTTTAAAATGTGTCTTTGATGACAATTTTCCAAAAACTTATTGAAATTTAGGTCATTTTTCCTAAAAAAAAATTCCCCAGAATCCATCTTTTAAATACAAGTCTTACAATTTTGAGCGTATTTCAATGCTGATTTTGTGCGATCATCTAATGAAAAATTGCTCATTTGCTCTACAACTTCGCCCTTCCTGTTGACATTCAGTGGAAGGTTTGCCAGATTTTCAAACTATTAATTAGCAAATTCGATCTTGATTAAATTCCCCGTTATGTCCCACGTATTGAGGTGGTGTTGGTGTGTAGATTTAGAGTGAAGATTTTGATTGTTTGAACGGGAAGATGGCCCACTGAACCAGAGTGGAGGTCTGTACAGACAGAAGAGGATGCATCTGTTCTATATTTACTTCCTTCCCGAACTATTTACAGATCCAACACACACTGTGTCCCCCCTCGCCCTTCTCAGTCAACTCTCGGCCGCTTCCCACCTTTTATCATTGTGATGCCGTGATTAGGGTACAAGATTCCCTTTCCATCTTAATTCACGCGAATGTACCCAGAAAAGTGACCCTGGTTTGTTTTTTTTTTCCCGCAGCGAAACACGAACTTGAAAAAACCGACTTGCCGTAGGGGAAAGTCAACGAAATTTCTACGCCTCAGCGATCGACTCCGTACAAATTGGTGAGTGGAAAAAATGGCCGATTTCTTCATCTAGAATCTATCAGTGCTCGCTTATGTTACGAATAAATAGCCTCTTCGCATTTTTGAAACCTCCGTGTGGGTAGCCTCTTCCGGCTTCACGCCCAACCCCGAGAGAACGCGCAGTTTGCGAGGTCTTCGTATAAACACGAGGATTTCGGACCGACTAAATTTAACCCGGCACGTGCGACGTGACAGTTTTTGTCATCCCAGCTGTTTTTTGTGCTCTTGGTTTTCGCTTTTTGGATGTAATGATAACGATGAGTTTTGCCGCCATCCCTCTCGGTGGATATTTATGAGATACAAGATGAATTTATCCATTCTTAAAGATACAATACTTTGAAGTTCATCTTGCACCCAAATGAGCTACGTTTTGTATGGAACAACAAGTTTTAGTTACAATAAAAATCCTCGTTGGCCCTTATCAGAAACAATATGAATCTATCGATTCTTAAAAATACGATAGTTTAAAGTTTGTTTTGAACCCATACAAGCGACGTTTTGTTTGGAACAACAATTTTTAATAATTAAAATTCAATTTTAATTATATTTATTGATTATTACTTTCAAAGTCTTTTACGCTCCATGCTTAGTAAATACGATGTATGTAAATATATTAGTCCTCTTACAAAATGAATGTATAAATCCTTAAAGATACAATTACTTAAAGTCTGTCGTGCACCCGTATGAGCGACGTTTTGTATGGAACGAAAATTTTTCAATCGATTTCTGTAGTGGAAAACGTCTCGTTACGCATCGCAACAAAAACTAATAGCATCAACTTGCAAACTCACAAGTTAAAATTCAACAAAAACACCATTAAAATGTAACAGTTTTTCTCTATTTAAGTCATAACGCTGCAAGAGGGCTTTAATATTGATTTAAACACTTTTTTTAGTTGTCACTATAAAATTAATAACAAGGCACTTGTTTTAATCGACGTATTTATCGATTTTTTCATGTTCAAAGCATATATTTTGGAATGTGATAATACATGTGCCCTAAATCATTTAAATAATCAGGCTTTAATCGTTCAATGTTCAAACATATAGAGTTTTGAATTGTGTCAGCCGCTTTTGCTGCAATGTTGTTTCCATATTGGTGGATAGGAGGCGGTAGTCGTGCCTAAAACCTTATGAAAGATTTTAAACTCCTGTATTTGGGTCATTTCAAAATTTCGGTCACATTTGGGTATCGACTTTTCTAAAAACTAAAAATTGAAACTTGATCAATTTTCTTGTTCCTAATCAATCACTGCGGTTCTCTCGGCATATTACCCGAGTGAGCACACATAATCTTGAACCGTACTGCTGATACGCTATTTTGAAGAAAAAAAACTTTTGTAGGGAGTGAGGTATATACTACCATTTTTCCCCTCTTGAGCCTCCAACCTCCATGGAAATCGCCGCTCAAGTCTTTCAAATTAGGTGAGTGAAACAGCAAAAATTAGCTTAATTTTAGCTACAGTAAATACTAAGGTTTCCTTGTCGAAATCTCACTTGCTACAAGCAGATCGCACTCCCTACAATTTAAGTGGCTATTGGCTGGATATTGTAGGGAGTGAGGTTATAGCCTTTCACTGCCTTTATAGGCCACAAATCAATTGAAACTGGTTGAACCAAAATGTTGTCAACGAAATCCCAACAACTACACTAATTGTCAACAAGTGCGAGCAAGTTTCACTTGCCACAGTCAGAATGTTACTGGAGTAGGGAGTGATAGTTAAAAACCAACACTGCTGCCTCCAGGGATGGTTTTCCCCGTAGAACTGATGGGATCAACAAATTGATATGTCACTCTCAGAATGATTATACAATTGAAGTTTCCCCTTCAGTTTTAATAACAGCATGGATCATTTCAGTTCAATCTTGAAAGTGCGAGCAGACAAGTTGATCAGACCAGTTAATATCTTGCAGATGGCCATCCAAATGTTAGTGTTAGCTGCAGGCCAAGAAAGTGATAAGCATACAGCGTTTTGGATTGTGTTCGCCCAACTTGCTTTAATGTTGTTTCCATTTCGATGGATAGGAGGTTAGTCATGCCCAAAACCTTTTGAAAGAATTTGAACTCGTGTATGTCCGCCAGTCCTTGCACCTCACTACTGCTACAGTTTTCTTCTCACTCCTATGAAATTTTGAAGTTCTGAGTTTGTGAGGTTCGGACCGACTTGATCTCCTACGAATTTTACATCATTTGATGTATTGGCAGCCTCCGAACTTGTTTAAACATGGAATTCCAGAAACAGGTGTGACAACAAGTTGACATGTTAGGTTTATGTCAGTCTCAGAATGATTATTCAATTAAAGCTCCGCCTTGGTCAGCATTAATACCACCATGGATTATTTCAGCTCAATCGTGAAAGTGCGAGCAGACAAGTTGATCAGACCAGTTAATATCTTGCAGATGGCCATCCCAATGTTATTGTTAGCTGTAGGCCCAGACAGTCATAGTTGCCTGGTTTCCAAGCTCGGAGCTGTCAGTTTGCCACTATTTATCTTCTCTTAGTACATGATACGGGGTGTGGAGGAGAAGCTGAGTGTACTTGGAATGGTAACAGAAGAGCAGGCGAGAAAACAAAATTCGTTAAGTCGGTTGTGGCTAGATCTTCCTAGTGTCCATTCATGACTGCATCAATACCTGTAGATATAATCAGCAAGATATTATAGTTCTGGCCTTGCCCCCCCCCCCCCCCCCCCCTGGGTAAACATTCTGCGGGCGCCCATGAATGGAACTACCACTCTCCTTCACGAATAATTTTTATTGATTTCGGGTATTGTGTGCCTCTGTGCATTGTGGCCCTTTCGATCAAATAGATCGTATTTCAGCAGGACTAGATTGCTCTAAGTCTCGAATTTCATCTTTCGGTAATTCCAATCCATTTTGGGTATCTTACAACACATTTGCCATAACAGTCTAATAATACGACTTTAAATTGAAATCTGTTGATGAGATTAATAAATAAACATTGTAGTTACTATGCGCTGGAGCTTAACTTGAAATACTTGTAAAAATGCTGATTTAAGTGAAATTAAAAGGGGAGGCTTAGTGTACTCAATGGGCGGTGGTTTAGGATGAAATTCACAAGGGACCATCCTGCCTAGTCCATGATGATTATGATGAAAATGAATGAAAACCACAGATGATTGTTTGAAGAATTTTTCGATTGCGCATTTGATCCGGAAACTGTGAAACAAGTTGAGAGATAAGAGAACTAATAAATCTTGATCTTAAATTTACTGTGTTCTTTTGAGTGCAGAATCATAGAAGTAGAAGCAACGTGATCACGTAGAAATGGGTAATCTGCGTGATGAAATGGTAGGATGATGAAAAAAAATGTTTTTTCTACGAATTTTTCGATTGTGCTTTTGCCGAAGCTTTGATCCGGTAACTGTGGAACTACTTGAGAGATGACAGAAATAATAAATCTTTGTGTTGAATTTACTGTGTTCTTTTGAGTGCAGAATCATAGAAGTAGAAGGAACGTAATCACGTAGAAATGTGTAAATTCCTTGATAAAATGGTTCGGTGGCAGAAGGTTAAACTTCTGTGATGACCGTGGCACATGAAGGGAGAGTCGCGGCAGGTTTCTGCGAACCGCTTCGAAGTGCCTTGACACCGATGCACCATCTGTCTTCCATCACGGGGGTATATGTGACGCGGAAAGCGACAGCGCTATGTCTCAACAAAGTTGAGATACGGGATGATGTAGATGCTACTACAAAAAGATTAAGAACCCGATTAAGATCTTAAAAAGATTAAGAACCCTTGTCACCAACTTCGATCTCTACTAAACTCCCCACATGTCTCACTTTTCAACCGGGTGCTGATATATAAAACACTGATGAGGCCAGATTGGACATATGCACTTGAAGTATGGGGAACCTGCTCCAAATCACAATTTAAAAGGCTCGCGCAACAGCAAAACGCCATGCTGCAAAGACAAGTAGTCCACGCTCCACCTTTAGTCCGGAATGAAACTATTTACAATGACCTACAACTTGAACCACCCAAAGAACTCCTCATCCGATTTTCAACAAAGTTTCAACTACGCCATGAAGAACATTTCAATCCCCTAGTTGTGGATAGTTTTCATCTACCACCCCTTAGACGCCTCTCCAGACCAAGATACATCTCTGACATTGTGGAACTAACTTTGAATTAGTCCACGTTTCAGTCCAACCTTACAATCGAGGACTGCCGCGATGACGTCAGCCTAGAATACGTTTAATAATATGTTATCGTACACTCCTTACCGCCAATGAGGTATATTATGTATTTTGTAATGGACTCAATGTAAATAATATTTAAAAAAAGATGCTACTATTCCATTAAAAATAGTGAATTTTCATTCACGTTAACGTTCTCTTTATCTGTCAAGGTTATTTCCCTGAGGGAGAGCAAACTGATGAACGAAAAGCAGTCCGAGTGGACTCAATCCATTCTTTGAAAGCACATATATCAATAACGAGCATTCAAATTTTTCGATATTCAGATTTCAAATTTTTTTTTTTGTGGTCGATTACAAAGGTCTATTATTGAAAATTAGGAAACAAAACCATTCATTCGTAAATTTAACTCGAGCAAGTATATATTAATATGTAAAGATAGAAGATTTTCATATGACCTTGAACTTTTAGAGTTTTTAGAACTCAATCAAGCAATAGACGGATCCTAAACAACTTCATCTGAATGCTTCAATCAAACCATAACTTGAAGTGTTCAGAAAAAGGTTTTCGTGTTCATTCTCGAAGTCACTAAACTAACAAATCCTCAACACCTTCGTTGTACCGTGCTGTTTTGTACTGTACTGTTTCCTGAGGTTGTACTTGTCCATAAGGAATGAAAATCTTTAACATGTGCCGCAGCAGTGTCCACGAACTCATGGTGGCCGCATACTCCGTCATGATGCGGTTGCCAAGCAGATAGCAGGTGCATTGTCATCCAGCAGCTGCGATATGGAGACAGGGGGACTGTATCATATGCCGAGTGACCGGGGCAAGAAGCCGGATATCGTTGCCATTAAGCCCGACGGGTCTGCCATAATCCTGGATGTCCAGGTTGTCAGTGGCAGCGTGGACATGGAACAGACCTGGAGGGCTAAGAAGAGTAAATACGATAGGAATGACCTTTGGCAAGCGATATCTGAGCTAAAAGGAGTGGGGCCTAACAACATCAAGGTTATGGCGCGGGGTGTGGTGCGGGAAAAGTGCCACGGAGTTACTTGAGCTGGGCATCTCAACAGGAGTACTTCGTGGTATCACCACCCGCGTCATCCGGGGCTCTTACCTGAACTGGTGGTCATTTTATAGGGGCACTTCCTTTCATCCCTCTCTTCCTCCTCCATCATCCTCAACTTCCCATATCCCAAGGGCCGGCTTCGGGTAAACCTGGGCGTTCTCCCCACTTTCATTTCATTTAGTTTTTCGTTTTTGGTTTATTATTCAATAATAAACCATTGTAATCGAAAAAAAAAATTGTAAAAAAAAAAAAAAAAAAAATGCTAACCCCCCTGAAAATTTCATGGTTTACGTTTCAAAGGGTGTAGAATCCGAATCTGCAATAAACATTTTTCCGTCCGTCCGCCGTACGCACGATTTCTCCCAAACGGCTGGAGCAGAATATCTGAAATTTTCAGGAAAATCAATATTGGTCCGACAACGCCCCAATTCTTTAGCCAGCACTCTCACTTAATTTAAAGTGCCCTTCAAGGGTTGTCAAAGTTTTGTAAAATCCCTAAAAACCTCAAAACAAGTCAAGGCGGCCTAAATGTGTACTTATTTTTAAGAACATACCTCCAGGAATCGAATGAGCCCCTCCCCAGGTTCGTAGCTCAAACCATTCCCGATATACGGCCCGATTTATGGTGCCAACATTTGCGTTTTTTGGTTTATTATTGTTTATGTTTTCATCGCAGTAACCTAGTGAGTGATTGATGTAATAATGTGGATACTTGAGTGAACTCCTAAAAGGCTTTGTAGCCGATACACGGGTTGAAGCATTCTGATACGCATGAAACGCTGCAAATTCTTTCACTGTTATTCAATTGGCTTGCTTTCATGATTTGAATTTCTACTAAGCTTTGGAGTGTGCGTGTTTCACAGGTGATAGAGTGATTATTGAATTTGAACTGAACAATCCAAATAGGTATTTTGGTTGAGAACAGATTTACGTTCTATGCATATCTCCTGAAATTCAATAATCGCTCTATCACCTGTGAAACACGCACACTCCAAAGCTTAGTAGAAATTCAAATCATGAACGCAAGCCAATTGAATAATAAACCCCAGTGAAAGAATTTGCAGCGTTTTATTTAATGGCGTGCCCCCTCCGTCTTTGAGGGAAAATTATTAAAAAAAAAAAAAAAACCTTATATTCATTTCGTGCACATACTTGATTTGGGCTGTGGAAAATACAGCATTTTAGCCATTTGCTTCCCTAGCTAAGAGACATTATACTTGTCTTGATATAATGCTTCAGGTGCTAAGAAACGTCTAAAGAACAAGATTTTTCGAGAGTAGGACAATTTTGAGATTGATAACACACATATGATTTCCATAATGTTTGGGAAGTACTGACGTAAAATGGACAAAGCAGATTTGGAAGTGGGTTCTGCCCTTCGTAGAGAGGATTGGTATGTTTATAGAGGGGCTCCCGAACCGGCCCGTCTGCACTTAATAACCTATTGTCGTCTTCCTTTGTGTTGCAATGCGCTCGACAGCTTAACGATTCCCATTGTCTTGAGCTCCGCTATATGATAATCAAATACCGACCCAGTGCCATCAGCTGGGCCTCTCCGTTGAGGTAATACGTTGGGTGGGACTCTGAAAAAAATGTATGAAGTGCATTTATACGAGTACAATACTTCACGATACGTCTCAATACGAGGATTTGTTACTTAAGTGACCTCGAGTATTAACACAAAAACCTTCATCTGAATGTTTCAAGTTATGGTTTGATTAAAGCATTCAGATGAATTCTATTAGGCTTTGCCTATTGCTGGATCAAGTTATAGAATAAACGTAGCAAATTCTTTCACTGGGGTTTATTATTCAATTTCATTCATTTGGCTTGCATTCATGATTTGAATTTTTATTAAGCTTTGGAGTGTGCGTGTTTCACAGGTGATACAGCGATTATTGAATTTCAGGAGGCACACAAATATGATCAACTGATCAATCCAAATAGGTATTTGGTTGAGAACTGATTTAAGTGCTTTATGCACATCTCCTGAAATTCAATAATCGCTCTATCACCTATGAAACACACACAATCCAAAGCTTAGTAGAAATTCAAATTATGAATGCAAGGAAAATGAATGAAATTGAATAATAAACCCCAGTGAAAGAATCTGCAGCGTTTTTTTCGAGTGCGATTACAACGGAAAAATAGTTCTATTTGAAAATTTTAAATTTCGTAAGACGGAGCATGCATATCAGAATGCTTCAACCCGTGTATCGGCTATAAACCCTTTTAGGCGTTCACTCCAGTATCCACATTCACTACATCACTAGGTTACTGCGATAAAAAAAAAAAAAAAAAAAAAAACCTGTTGTTTTTGTTTTGATCGCAGTAACCTAGTGATGTGCTGAATGTGGATGCAAATGTTAGCACCATAAATCGGGCCATACATCGGGAATGGTTTGAGCTACGGACCTGAGGAGGGGCTCATTCGATTCCTCATGGAAAGTTCTTCAAAAAAAAGTCCAAATTTAGGCCGCCTTGACTTTTTTGAGGTTTTTAGGGATTTTACAAAACTTTGACAACCCTTAAAGGGCACTTAAATTAAGTGAGAGAGCCGGCTAAAAAATTGGGGCGTTGTGGGACCAACGTGGATTTTTCCTGAAAATTTCAGATTTTTTGCTCCAGTCGTTTGGGAGAAATTGTGCGAAACGTGCGTACCGTGGACGGACGGAAAAATTTTTATTGCAGATTTTAATTCTACACCCTTTGAAACGTAAACCATGAAATTTTCAGGGGGGTTCGGGGGGTTTTTTTTTTTTTTTTCAAGAGCGATTACAATGGTTTATTATTGAATAATAAACCAAAAATTCGAATTGGGCAGACACTTGGGGAATAAATTAGGTGTGCACCTAGTGAGAATGTGCAAAAATTACGACAGTACAAAAATTAAAATTGAAAATTTAGCAGCAACAAACACGTTTCAGCTCCTCCTGTAAAATTTGGATTTGTGGTGTTGTCCAGTTTTGATCCCGAACGAAATTACTATTTTTTGTTTTCCTTGCTGGCTTCCGGGTTAAATTGAAATTCGAATTTTTCTCCTAAAGTGACCCTAAGGCTTTCGTTTCTATTTCACAGCTTTCAATATAATTGGTTGAAGAACTTCAAAAAGTCATCGATGTCAGGTTACAAGTGTTGAATTTCTCATCTCTCTGGAGTCATGGAAGATACGTTTCATCTTCCTGATATGTCTTCGAGTTACGTGTGAATTTTGATTCCCCCGAGTCCAATTTCGTTAGGATTGAATATCCCGAATGTCATTTAATTCAACAGGTCTACAGAAGTCTCTACTAACTTTAGTTACACTATTGGAAAATAATACGAAACTTTGAAAGAAAAAATTAGTTCCTACTAGGGATGTACAGAAAATATCGATATATCAAAATATAGATATTCTTCCGTCGATACATGGATGTATCGACATTACATGTACACTATCGGATCCGATATTTTTCATCCAAAAATCATCATATCAACCATTTCCTACATCTTATTGCTCAAAAATAATTTTATAATTTCCATAGAAGAATAGGGGAATTATAATATAATATCTGATATTATCAGATGAGGTAGGCAAATAGTAGCTAAAAAAGGTTGAGACATCTTGGATGCTTGGGTTCTAGCCACTTCGTCCTAACTGGAGATGGAGAGCACATCAATCAGAGGTTTTCCTCTCCTCTATCCCCAACCAACATTGGTTTGATTGAATTTTGGTTTATTATTCAATAATAAACCATTGTAATCGCTCTGGGGAAAAAAAATTCTAACCCCCCCTGAAAATTTTATGGTTTACGTTTCAAAAGGTGTAGAATCCGAATCTGCAATAAAAAATTTTCCGTCCGTCCGCCGTACGCACGATATCTCCCAAACGGCTGGAGCAAAAGATCTGAAATTTTCAGGAAAAATCCATCTTGGTCCGACGACGCCCCAATTCTTGAGCCAGCTCTCTCACTCAATTTAAAGTGCCCTTTCAGGGCTGTCAAAGTTTTGTAAAATCCCTAAAAACCTCAAAACAAGTCGAATCGGCCTAAATATTTACCTATTTGAAGAACATACCATGAGGAATCGAATGAGCCCTTCCCCACGTCCGTAGGTCAAACCATTCTCGATGTATGGCCCCATTTATGGTGACAACATTTGCGTTTTTTGGTTTATTATTGTTTGTTTGTAATCTAATGATGTAATGATAATATATGGGTAAATATTATTACTGGGGATTATTATTCAATATTATTACTGGGGTAAATAAGTATTCTTTCACTCGGGTTTATTATGCAATTGGCTTGCGTTCATGATTTGAATCTGTACTAAGCTTCGGAGTGTGCGTGTTTCCATTTAAAAAAAAAACGCTGCAAATTCTTTTACTGGGGTTTATTATTCAATTGGCTTGCGTTCATTATTTGAATTTCTACTAAGCTTTGGAGTGTGCGCGTTTCACAGGATAGAGCGATTATTGAATTTCAGAAGGCACACAAATATGATCAACTGATCAATCCAAATAGGTATTTTGGTTGAGAACAGATTTACGTGCTCCATGCATATCTCCTGAAATTCAATAATCGCTCTATCCTGTGAAACGCGCACACTCCAAAGCTTAGTAGAAATTCAAATTATGAATGCAAGCCAATTGAATAATAAACCCCAGTGAAAGAATTTGCAGCGTTTTTTCAGTTTTATTGATAATTTACTTCCCTGGATCCTGTACATAATTATTATCATGAATAAAGTTTTATTGAATTTTTGAGCGGTTGAATTCTTTACCTGTAGTAGAATGAGATTCAATAATGAATTATTATTCATTGGACTCACACGTGATTCGAATTGCAGTTTGATACATCGATTTACTAAAACGATACTTTTTAAGAAAATCGAAATTCTATATACCGATATTGACATCCCTAGTACCTACCCCTAAACATTCGTCAGTTGATTTTTCAAGATGTGTAGATTTAATAAAATCAAATTTCTCCTTTGGTCCTGGGATATGTAAGGAATCTAGGCTCATTTCCAACTCAATGGAATTCGCTTACCTATAATTGGTTTGCTCACCAACCTTTTTGAAATCCGTATAAAAGAGCGCAATTTTGGCCGTTTCCTCTAATCGAGTTCAACAATTTACGATTTTGAATGGAAGGATCATGAAACCTACTTTCACTATATCCAGAAACACCACCTGGTTTTATCTCTGGTCTGAAGTCTTGACCTAAGTCTGGAGGAACGAGTATCATCTTTTCCATCTGCGTTGATGTACGCCATCATCTTTGCGCTCGATTTTTTGTAGACTTTACTATGATGATGGGAGGGAGGATTTAGCTGAAGGTACCTGCTCTTCTTCAAATATTTATTTTCTCATTCAGCGCTGCGTGAAATGAGGCACAATTGCAGCACAATTGTGGGCAGGGATAGCTCTATCACTCATCACTACCACCGTTTGAAAGTGTGGTCTAACTGGTTTGTAATCGTTCCACTAAATTCTGCACGATTCACTGTTTTGGGAATATCTTTGAGGATTCCAAAAACATTTTCCTTCCCAGGAAACCCCTTCGTAGTTAACCCAGTTACCATCAAGTTCTACTTCCGCAATCAAGGACTTTTCGGGCGACCCTCGGGTGGGTTTAGAATAAGCCAATCCAGGATATCAACTCATCAACAACATTCTACGTGACTTTCTAATCTTCAACCTTCATGTTCACTGATCATTACCCTCACCGGGTCGTGTAAACAAAACTCGGCTAGATTCCCCCAGCTCTTTTTAGCTTACTTTTAAATACAGTCAACATCATCAACAACCTTAGTAAGAGGATCGTGGCTAGATGAGGTTCGTTGATGGCATTTTATCGTCAAGTTGTGAATTTGATATATCGGTTTTTTGAATGTCTTTGCGTGTTTTTGCGCTCCCAAAAATTCGAGCGTTGGATGATTATCGGCGATAAAAAACGCTGCCAATTCTAACAACGCGTAATTTTGGTTTATTATTCAATAATAAACCATTGTAATCGCTCTTGAAAAAAAATTCTAACCCCCCTGAAAATTTCATGGTTTACGTTTCAAATTGTGTGGAATCCGAATCTGCAATAAAAAATTTTCCGTCCGTCCGCCGTACGTCGTACGTACGATTTCTCCCAAACGGCTGGAGCAAAAAATCTGACATTTTCAGGAAAAATCCATCTTGGTCCGACGACGCCCCAATTCTTGAGAGAGCACGCTCACTTGATTTAAAGTGCCCTTTAAGGGTTGTCGAAGTCGAATTTATACTCGTTTTGAAGAACCTTCCATTAGGAATCGAATGAGCCCTTCCCCAGGTTCGTAGCTCAAACCATTCCCAATATACTTATGATTCCAATTCGATTCCTTAAATCGGCACCGATTTATGGTGCCAACATTTGCGTTTTTTTGGTTTATTATTGTTTATGTTTTCATCGCAGTAACCTATTGATGTAGTAATGTGGATACTGGAGTGAACTCCTAAAAGGCTTTGTAGCCGATACACGGGTTGAAGCATTCTGATACGCATGGGACGCTGCAAATTCTTTCACTGGGGTTTATTATTCAATTATCTTGCGTTCATGATTTGAATTTCTACTAAGATTTGTAGTGTGCGTGTTTCACAGGTGATAGAGTCATTATTGAATTTCAGGAGGCACACAAATATGATCAACTGAACAATCCAAATAGGTAATTTGGTTGAGAACAGATTTACGTGCTCTATGCATATCTCCTGAAATTCAATAATCGCTCTATCACCTGTGAAACACGCACACTCCAAAGCTTAGTAGAAATTCAAATCATGAACGCAAGCCAATTGAATAATAAACCCCAGTGAAAGAATTTGCAGCGTTTTTTGAATATTGCGTGAGGTTTGGGAGGTCACTTTTATGTGCAGAAATTGCGATCGTTTGCTAGCGGTGAATTTTTTTGGATCTTTCTTTCTAATGAAATTCAATGAAGAACCATCTTGGTTGAATCAAGTTACTTTTTTTCTACACTCTTTTATTTACGACCGTTGAATTAAATAACATACCGTATTGACAAAGTAGCTTAAGTATTTAAAACATTTGACCTTGATTAACTGTGAAATTAATTAAGTACACGGTGCTAGGTATACTTGATTTTGTAGTTAGTCTATGGAGATGAAGTTGCAGAATACATAGCGAGGGCGATGATAGACCGTCAGGGAGGGGCATGAAGTGAGCTCGGTTATTAATGATGAAGGTACTGGTGTGTTTGAAGAGCAGTTCGGTGGGATTAAGGATATGGAAATCGTCGTAAATGGTTTTGTTTCTGACGTTGGGAGGAGAGTGGACGACACGGCGCTGTAGGATCGCGTTTTGCTACTGTTCGATTCGGCGGAACTCAGACTTCGAGCAGGTACCCCAGATAGGGAGGGCATAGGTCCAGGGAATCAAGTGACAGGTCCATAATTTAAATCCGATTCACGGCAAATATCGATAAAGATCAGCATTCGTGATTGTGTGGTGTGGAGGGCACAGGTGCGTGATGCCGATGCTAAGTGCCTTCTCCAATTCTGGCGTGCCGGTCTCACCTAGTTTCTCAGCGAATGTCCGCCGGACTTGGGGAAGAGGTACTTAGTTGTTTGTCCCTCTCGACCGTCTAATTATCCCGAAGTTTTTCAATTTTGAAAGTCGAAGTTCCTTTCGCCGGTTGATGTTAATTAATCTTTCTTCAAGGAAGCGATGAAAGTTGGTTGGAACGAATAAGGAAATCTTGATAGAGGCTCGTACCTACCTACATTTCCGCTTCCGATAAAAGGGAAAGAATAAGGGAGGACTAGAATTCATTCAGCCTAGAACAACTAAGCTCGGAGTGAAGTCTCGGAATCATTTCCTATGATGTCATTCAACTTTCTTTCCGACATCATTCTGTCTACTCCCAATCATACGCGTTGGTTCAAATGACACAGGTGATGTACGTAGAAGACCGGAATCCCCATCTGGGGCGCGACCTGATTCTGAGAATGCCATCGAAATTGGACTGTAATTTTGCATGTATAGTTTTGCCTACTACCAGGAGCCGCAGACACATAGAGTCGTTTAGAAGAGCTATTGTGGGTTCAGAGTTATCTGACGAACCGCCGACAATCTGTTTAGATTGGTGGGGAGAGGAGTGAAGAGGTGGTTGTTAAGTATGGTGTGGTTCAAGGAAGCTCACTTGGCCAGTGCTTTTCCTAATGTTCATAGATAGTTTAGCAGATATAGAGATTGAAGGCTCCCTATACTTATTTGCATATGACACTGCTGTTTTGGGCCAGGCAGATTCATGGAATGAAGCATTCAACAGGGCCAATCGTACCATGCATTCACTGTTCAAGTGGCTCTCAAATCACTCAATCAGCCTGAACGTTGGGAAAACAAAATACCTGCTTTTTAGCCGCTCCAGGGATAGGGATAAAGTTGAGAACCATGTGACAATGGCTCCTGAATGTGATTGCCCCAAACTTGAAAGGTCGAGAAATGCGAGGTGTCTTGGGGTAACTCTTGACGACAATTTGAGGTGGGAGGATCAAGTGATTGGTCTGGTGAAGAGGCTGAGAAGATTTATCCATCTTTTCCACACTCTTAGGCCTAGTTTACCCTTCAAGCAGCTAAAATTTATTTATTAAACTCTTGTGCTGAGTGTGCTGAGTTTTGGTTTATTAGTCTGGGGATCTGCAACTGACACAATCCTCTACCCTCTGCGCGTCATACAGACGTCGATTTTAAAAGTGATCCTGCGCAAACACCATCGTTATGTCTTCAGATGATTTCAAAGAAAATATTATTTTCATTTTTTCATTTTTAGTTTTCGACCTACAATTCTTCCACGGTCTAAAAGGAAAAAGTCTGGGAAATTTGTCGGATTTTTGTTGTCATCTTCCAAAAAGAATCTTAATACATCCACCTTGGTATTCCCTACGTTGTTTCTCAAACTGCTCCCAATTTACCTTGAAATTTTGTACAACAATTAGGTGATGGGTTAGTTTTTTCCATTGGGTGAGACGATTGCTTTGCAAGATCCAATACTGAAGCTGAATGGTTTATGCTATCGATTTCATGGAAAACCAAAAAAGTCAAGGTAAATTTTAATAATTAAGGGTTCATATTAAAAAGGTATTGCTGATTCAACCTATGAGCGCAGTACAAGGGCACCAGGGCAGTCAATTTTGGAACACTCTACAAGAACGTCATATTTTTATGGAAGAACTCAGACAGTATCAATTTTCATCTGAATGTCCCCAGTTCCGTAGGTCAAACCATTCAGTCACGATCTATGGCCCGATTTATGGTGCCAACATTCGCGTTATTTTGGTTTATTATTGTTTTTGTGTTGATATCAGTAACCTAGTGACGTAGTGATGTAGTAATGTGGATACTGGAGTGAACTCCTAAAAGGCTTTGTAGCCGATACACGGGTTGAAGCATTCTAATAATTTTCAGGAAAAATCAGAAAATCTGAAATTTTCAGGAAAACGCTGCAAATTCTTTCACTGGGGTTTATTATTCAATTGGCTTGCGTTCATGCTTTGAATTTCTACTAAGCTTTGGAGTGTGCGTGTTTCACAGGTGATAGACCGATTATTTAATTTCAGGAGATATGCATAGGGCACGTAAATCTGTTCTCAACCAAAATACATATTTGGATTGTTCAGTTGATCATATTTGTGTGCCTCCTGAAAGTCAATAATCACTCTATCACCTGAGAAACACTCACACTCCATAGCTTAGTAGAAATTCAAAGCATGAACGCAAGGCAATTGAATAATAAACCCCAGTGAAAGAATTTGCAGCGTTTGACATCTTGTATTCATCCTTTTCCGACATCGGGTTCAGGATGGCATCGTACTTGGTTTTCCAAATCCGCCGTTCAACTATGCGAAATTCTGCGATTCGCCAAAATATTTGGAAGAGATGTGACTGGGAGGGCGTACCTGCTTACTACTTAGGAATTTGCAGAAGTTCCATCGCCCATAATCGCTCTAATCTTTCAATATAGCCGGTTAACAAGTAGACGGTTAGGCATTAGGTATCCACTTGAGTGGGAATTACCCCTGATAGGCAGGTTGCGGTGCGGGGCGGAAGCCCAGAGCCGTGGGCAGCTTCCCACCGCAATTCTCCTCAAGAGGCGGAATGTGACCTTTGCGTCCCACAGTTATGAAATCACTTGGCAAGCGAGAGGAGCAGGAGAAGCTGACTCGCGAAATGCAACTTTCAGAAAAAAATGGGAGGTTCCCGAATCTCATTATCGTACCCATCATGAAAGTGATGCCCTAAACTCTTTCACCCAAAACTACATAACAAGAAGCATATTTCCATAATTCCAGTATACACAGTGTTTCGGGATAAGGTCTCTTCAGGGATTCTCCGAGACGTTTTTTGGTTATTATTTTCCATATCATGCCTTTGTAATCGTATGGCAGAAATTGCGTATAACCCTCCTTCCCGTCCCGATCAAACTTTGTCACTTTACGTTTCAAGGTGTGTAGGTTTCAAATCTCTGCAATGTCCATCCGCTGGGAAAGGCCTTAAAATTGATGTCACAAATCGCACATGGACTCCATTTGGGGTCTACTTGGTTCTAACATCCAACCAGATCAATCGCTTCACATGCATAGATGCTGGCGCCCAAAAACTGCTCAAAATCGATCCAAAATCTCGTTTTGGTTTATTATTCAATAATAAACCATTGTAATCGCTCTTGAAAAAAAAATTCTTACCCCCTCTGAAAATTTCATGGTTTACGTTTCAAGGGGTGTAGAATCCGAATCTGCAATCAAAATTTTCCGTCCGTCCGTCGTACGCCGTACGCACGATTTCTCCCAAACGGCTGGAGCGAAATATCTGACATTTTCAGGAAAAATCAATATTGGTCCGACAACGCCCCAGTTCTTTAGCCAGCACTCTCACTTAATTTAAAGTGCCCTTTAAGGGTTGTCAAAGTTTTGTAAAATCCCTAAAAACCTCAAAAAAGTCGAAGCGGCCTAAATTTGGACTCTTTTTGAAGAACTTTCCATGAGGAATCGAATGAGCCCTTCCCCAGGATCGTAGCTCAAACCATTCCCGATATACGGCCCGATTTATGGTGTCAACATTTTGCGTTTTTTTGGTTTATTATTGTTTATGTTTTCACCGCAGCAACCTAGTGATGTAGTAATGTGGATACTATATTGAACTCCTAAAAGGCTTTGTAGTCGATACACGGGTTGAAGCATTCTGATACCATGAAAAGCTGCAAATTCTTTCACTGGGGTTTATTATTCAATTGGCTTGCGTTCATGATTTGAATTTATACTAAGCTTTGGAGTGTGCATGTTTCACGGGTGATGGAGAGATTGTTGAATTTCAGGAGGCACACAAATATGATCAACTGATCAATCCAAATAGGTATTTTGGTTGAGAACAGATTAACGTGCTCTATGCATATCTCCTGAAATTCAATAATCGCTCTATCACCTTTGAAACACGCACACTCCAAAGCTTAGTAGGAATTAAAATCGTGAACGCGAGCCAATTGAATAATAAACCCCAGTGAAAGAATTTGCAGCGTTTTTCTAGGTTTTTATTGACGTAAGCGTATGGGGTGCCATTCCCAAGAAATGGTGGATTGAGATGAGTCCATGATCAGTTCAAGCAAATCTAACTTGGGAAATCTCATTCTTGAGAATAAAAATGTTGAAATGGATGTGTATTCAAATTTTGTAGATGTTCTCGTTTTGACGACTTGCCAGTCAAGAAAAGTTGAGGTGGGAGGGGGGTTCGGTTTTAAAATGTTTTATGAAACTCCGTCGTAACGGGGTACGTGAGATCTAAATGTGTGCATATTTAACATTCGAATGAGTGTGGAAATCTACAGAATATAGGTAGTGATCGTCAATCATAGTTTTTAAAAGCCCATGAATTTACAAAAATGTAACCGCAAGTGCTTGGGATAGAAATATCTTAGTTGGAAGGGTAAAAAGTGGTTCTGTAGATCGCGGGACAACTTGGGGCAAAACGGAATTTATTAGCGATGGATAAACAATTGCGTCGTTATATTTTTATGAGGACGGTTGAGTTTACTTAGCCGCGTCATCGCGTTGCACTCCCAAGGCCAGACACCTTCTAAATTCAGTGCAGATATAATAAAAGAATAAACTGTGTAAATGTTGTATTCACCCGTAAGATGAAGGAATAATAAATTTCCGTACAGGGAAATGTCTTAGAAACCGCCGTACAAAACCATTTATTTATACAGTTTGGATCATATGGTGTCCCTTCACAGCAGAGCATTGTTAATCCTAGTTAGGTGGACTTCCAGAATCGCCTATTGAAATCTTTCGAGTTTTGAAGACGGAAAAAAAGCATAAAAAGTGCAATACATAAAACTTTATAAATTTATTCATTCTTGAACAATTTCGAACCCTATAAAAAATTATTAATCACTTTTCCATCACAGTGCTTGAACTTATAATTAATGACTATTTAAGCAGTCTTTTAGTAAATTGTTCAGTCTTATCTAGTAGCCCACGCAGTTACTTGAAAAGAAGTGAACAATTTGGCAGGATACGTGGGCAATAGTTTTATAAAATAAATTTTTTGATTCCTACAAAATTGACTTAGCACAATCACAGTATGTAATTCCTAGTGAAATTTTCGCTGTTGACAGACAGATATCCTTAACATAGCCTTCCTGGGAGAGCTGGGATGGAACAGCACACCTTCACTACCCCGGTATCCCTGCACAACTAGTCCCCTGGGGCACTCCTAAATGAGGGTTGAGCAAGATGGAGGAGGGGCAAGCACAGACGTCCCCAACAGGCGTAAAACTAGAGTAGTCCATCTAACTAGGTTTAAATCGCTGGTTTCCAATTCAACTTCTACCAGGACCAATTCGTATTGCCAGGTATTCTGTATTGCCAAGCATTACGGATTTATCTGCACAGCGCGGACCAATCAGATTCTTCAATATTTACAAGAACTCTTGTCTTGAGAAAGTTGAATGCCCAAGACATTCAAATCTACCGTAAGCCAGTATCGGAAACTCAGCCAAAAAATGTTTTCCCGACTTGTTGACGGCAAGATTGCCCAAAGAAGTCAAGAAACAATTACGGTTGCCTATCCGTGGTTGCGAATTGACATCCCGAAGTTCTTAGCTATCTTCATGGCTTCTTGAGGTTTTTTCTGAAATATATATTTTTTTAAATTTATTTCAATTACAATCAAGTCAGTTTCAACAACTTATTAGTAACTTATTTCTAGTATCATAATTTAATATTCAGTCCTCTTGTACATAACAGGAGTTCCTTTTGTTCTAATAATAATAATAGTTTGTTCGCACTTCACTCGCGATAAGTCTTTATACGTCAAGTGTCAGTTCGAACGGCTTTCTTCTTTTTAGTCTTCGAAAAAGGTTGTCAATGTCTAGGAGATGGACGGCCTCTGCGTTGACGTGACCCTTTAGCCGTTCAGAGTGTTTAACGGCGAATTTCCTTATTGTGGCAGCGACACTCTCGATCTTCAAATCATTATGAAGGTTGTCGTTCCGAATGTACCAAGGTGCATCGACGATGTTCCTTAATACTTGGTTCTGGAATGTTTGTACAATCTTGATGTTGCTATTAGCAGTGCAGCCCCACAACTGCACACCATAGGTCCACACAGGTTTTAGGACCTGCTTGTACAACATAAGCTTATTAGACGTTGACAGCTGCGAGTGTCTGCCCATAAGCCAGTACATTTTTCGATACCTAATATTAAGCTCCTTCCGCTTTTTCTTGACATGCTCTTTCCATTTCAATTTGGCATCAAGCGTCATCCCAAGGTACTTTGCTTGGTTAGAGTAAGGGATGGTCTTTCCGTCCAGTTTTCTGAAATATGTACTCCACCTTCCAGTCAAGACGCCAATAAATCTGGTGATACTGAGCATTATCTGCCTTGTCCCTGAGAGTCTGCAGAATCTTGACTTGAACAGAGTTCATCAATCCTTCAAAGTCGGGTTGAAGAATGTAGTGGAGGCCAATTGTGACACTTCAGATATCATTCTTCTGTATCGCCTCGAAATTCCCCCAGTCGCAGTGCTGAGAACCTGTGGTATTCCTGCAAAACTCGATGGTGCCTAAAAATACACTCGGGTCACCACTTCGGTAAAACAGCGTTATTCTGGTTTGTGATGATGTTAGTAAAGCTGAATCGATCATTCTGCAGTCTGCCTTGATGGAGCATACTAATTTCCAACATTCTATCATAGCTCAATTGCTGAACTCATCCTGTCTTACGGTGGCTGTGCAATTTTTAAAATCGAACAAAACCATCTAAGGCGTGATGGTGATTTAGATGTAGCCGATCAGCAGTTACAACCTCTCAACACCAAGTGAAAGAAAAATTGACAATTGGCACACATGAATTTCTTTTGTTTTAATACTCCATGGAGTTTCGGATGTCACCTTTAGGTTCAGAAATTCCGATTATTTGCTATGGGTGAATTTCCACGATCTGAAACCTATCCCAATCGATTTTGCATCCAAAATTACGGAGGAAATGAAACCCCACTTGCCTATGTCAGTAAAAACATCTAAAAACCAGGTTGTGCCACGTTTTTGGGTAGTTTTTGGCCCATACCATGGAAAGATGAGATTCTGGGAAGTAGGAGTTACGAAATCTATTTATTATGAGCAAGGGAAAACACAGAAAAAAGTCGTTTTTTCGTTAATTCCCAAAATTTGCTCTTCGGGCTAATTTATCACTTTCTTCTACTCGATTATCACTTTTCTCAATTATCTCATTTATCACTTCTCTACGTTTAAAATTGCTTATTTTGCCTCTAGGAGATACAAAATTTAACTCTCCTTCCAACGGTGCCCTGAAAATCCATTTCAATGAGTCTTTGAAGGGATTTATGGCCATTTTAGTGATTTGAGATCGGAAGCGCGAAAAACTCAGTGAAATAACTCGGAATCGAAGCCTCTATAAAACGCTGCAAATTCTTTCACTGGGGTTTATTACATGGAGCACATATGGATTGATCAATCCAAATAGGTATTTTGGTCGAGAACAGATTTGCGTGCTCATGCATATTTGAAATTCAATAATCGCCTATCCTGTGAAACACGCACACTCCAAAGCTTAGTAGAAATTCAAATCATGAACGCAAGCCAATTGAATAATAAACCCCAGTGAAAGAATTTGCAGCGTTTTTTTATTGAACCTCAATACCCCCCCCCCCCCACAATAAAAACATCTATAATTTATCAAGTCCTTTAGCACTCGTATTGCGTTAAAACTTCCCCAAATCCAAATTTAAACGATGTAGCCAAAGGTAGACAGATGTAGAGGAGGCACACAAATATCATCAACTGATCAATCCAAATAGCTGTTTTGGAAGAGAACCGATTTACGTGGTCTATGCATATCTCCTGAAATTCAATGATCGCTCTATCACCTGTAAAACACGCACACTCCGAAGCTTAGTAAGATTCAAATCATGAACGCAAGCCAATTGAATAATAAACCCCAGTGAAAGAATACTTATTTACCCCAGTAATAATATTGAATAATATTTACCTATATATTATCAGCGTTTCATGCATATCAGAATGCTTCAACCCGTGTATCGGCTACTAACTACACTACAAGTATTCACATCGGCTATCACTCCAGTATCCACATTCACTACAACTCGACGCTATCGGCCGGACATCACTAGGTTACAAACAAACAATAATAAACCAAAAAACGCAAATGTTGGCACCATAAATCGGGCCATACATCGGGAATGGTTTGACCTACGGACCTGGGGAGAGGCTCATTCGATTCCTGACGGTATGTTCTTGAAATAAGTTTACATTCATGCCGCTTGGACTTGTTTTGAGGTTTCTAGGGATTTTACAAAACTTTGACAGCCCTTAAAGGGCACTTTAAATTGAGTGAGAGAGCTGGCTCAAGAATTGGGGCGTCGTCGGACCAAGATGGATTTTTCCTGAAAATTTCAGATTTTTTGCTCCAGCCGTTTGGGAGAAATCGTGCGTACGGCGTACATCGGGAATGGTTTGACCTACGGACGTGGTGAAGGGCTCATTCGATTCCTCTTGGTATGTTCTTCAAACGGCCGATTCGAATTTTGAGGTTTTTTTTTACAAAACCTTGACAGCCCTGCACTTTAAATTGAGTGAGAGATGGCTCGAATGGGGCGTCGTACGATATTGACCTGAAAATTTGAAACGTTTCGGAAATCCATGAAATTTTTTTCATTCGGATTCTACACCCTTTGAAACGTAAACCATGAAGGGGGGTTTTTTTTCCAGAGCGATTACAATGGTTTATTATTGAATAATAAACCAAAAAGTATAAGTGGCATTTTTTGTTGTGAATGAGCTCTAGAATCGAGTCTCGCATATTGATGGACTTGTTGCGGGACGCCCTTGTATATCTAATTGTTCCATTCGGCTATAATTTCATCCGATAAATTCGTTTACGTAACATCAAACTAGACAGACGCTCGCTTGTTTCGGTCTGTGACTATCAAAGCAAAATTCCTAAAATTCTCGGCATATTTCCATTTCTGAACGCTTCGCTTCTTGAAGATGCCGTCCGTGACGTTCCAACGCTAATGAAGATCCGTCGGGGAAAAAAGCTGCAGATAACTAAGAGAGCCTAATTGATTACCGCGCAACTAATAATCGATCGTTTATCGGAGCTCGGTGATGAAAATAAATGAGTTGGGCAGCTTTTTCAGGAAGCTCCTGTCAGCAATTTGGCTGAATTGCCTCGATGGCGCTTTGTAATCATGTGCGAGTCGCACAATGCGACCCAATTGTGCTAGGCGAGGCGAAACTAACTCCGCCTTCTCCGTTGTGGATTGAGTGTCCGTAATATCCAGATATTCTAAAATGGAGTTCTCCAACTTCGAAATAATGTAGATAGTACCTACGTGTTTTTGAATACACTCACACATTTCTTAGTTTATCGAGCTACCAAGGATACACATAGAAAAATCGAACTAGTTCTAACTAAATTGATTGAAAATGGAAAGAAAAATTATAATTAAATAAATTAAGTAATTTTTAAGGTTCCTATTTTACATTTTTGAGAAGGTTGTATGTTGTTGTTGAACAGAAATAGCACCTATGATAGTTGTTTAGGCTAAAGCAATCTAACACACTGCGATATAGGGCCCATATGAGGAGTTTGGGATCAAAACCGGGCAACTCCAAAATTTCTGAAACTTCTCTGGCATTTTTGTGCTCTAAAAAGATTGGGTGTTAAAATTAAGACTGGAATTTTAATTCCAGATATAGACTGGAGACTTTGTAATGTAAAGCCGTAAGAGTCATTCTCTTTAAAATTTTAAAAATTAGTTATATTGTGTTATTGTGTTGAAAAAAAGTGTCAATAGACTTTGACGCATTTTGTTCCAGCTTTTGTATATTTAGAATTTTGAAAATATTAAAATTAAAACTGAAATTAAAACTGAAATTCCAGAAATAGATTGGAGACTAGTAGTTGGCGTTACCAGTTGTTGAGAATTTAAAAAATAAGGGTTTTGAGCCGCTTAGTTATTTTTTTCACTAATCTAAGTCCGTTTATTTTAGAAACATCCTCTTGTAATATTAAAAGTAGGACTCGTTCTTCTTATAAGTTGAAAAAATATATATTCTTGTAGTTTTAAATACAGAATATGTATTTTTTACCGTGCCGATGTTAGAATGTTTGGTAACAATAAAGACAGACATTTTTCAGCTCTTCTTTCATAAATCAAGACCTCTGAAAACGATCTAATAAAGACTGAAATCTATTTAAATTAATCCTGATTTTTGTTCACTTCCCCCACCCATTAACTGTAATTAGGTAAGTGAAATACCAAAGAGTATACAAAGTTCGAATATTGAAAGGATGCAATAACATTTTAGAGTAGGTAATTTGCAAGTGAAAATTTATAATCAGGGTAGGGTTAGTTTCAAAAATGGACATACGCCAATATAGCCCCATTCGCGTTTTAGCTTCTCCTATAAAATTTGGTTTTGTGGAGTTGTCCAGTTTTGATCCCAAACGCCTCATATGACTCACATGGTACTGATCAGTACGCTGCCTCAAAATGGCATACATTTTCCAAGTTTGCGAACTTGTAAGTCATTAAAAGTTTCTGTAGGCACCGGTAAGAGCCGAGTATTGGGGGTGGTTTCAAGCACCAAGAGCACTCTTTAAACTCCATAAGTATCTCATCAGCAATGATAGTAATGCTTTCTGCAATTAACCCCTTCCACTCCTCTAACTCTCTATTTTTCCTTAAAGGAATCCCATATTTGTTTACCAGATTGTTTCCACTCCTTGCCCCAATACTGTATTGTACATTCTACACAGCTTTGGGCTATGTTGCACCACAAAAAAGATTACCTTGCTCTTTATTCAATACATTTTAGCGTAGAACATGCTTTAGCCTTGGACTCACTAGCCAAAAAATGTCACCCGGGATGGGTAACGTGGGTGTCACACGTACCAAGGCGCAAGGAGCGACCAGGAGCTGAGATTGCGAAAAGACCGCTCCTGGAACCCTGGTACTGGAACCCATACCAGCTAAGTCTGGAGCCTTGAAAACGCTCCTTCCCCACTCCCCAGACGTAATTATCAGTCTACCTCCTGCGGACAATTAACGTTAATTGATCGATAGCCAAACGACAATATTGTTTATGGAACGATCCCCGAACGAGAATTAACGTTCATCGATCGATCCATGAACCATTCAGAATTACTGAATGCGGAAAATCGTAAAGCTTAAGATAGCAGGCCAAATAAGAGCAAATTGAAAGCTGCAAACAGAAAAAAAGCACGGCTAAAGCATGTTCCATGTTTTTTTGAATTTCAGCCGCAGGCTCTAAGCAGTAAGAATCCGGGGGTCCAGGGGGTGCTCGTATGGAGGGGCCGCAGAATCTCCAGAATGCCTCACTGATTCGAATGAGTAATATCGCACTGTGCACTTATTAACATTGTATGTCACCGCTTTGTAGTGTATATACCAGCATACTCACCTGTGCTAACCCTTGCAGGAGATGGAGGGACGAGGGTTGCAGAGGAGCTACACACAGGTCGAGTTCCCGGTCACAAGGTCCACCCGCTCTCAGCACCATCACTACCACCAGGTATGTAGAAGATGAAGAAGAAAACCGTGATTTATTACAATAACTTTTTCCCCAAAAGTAAACTTTATTGTTTGAAAATCCACATTATAGTTTCTAACAATTATATTATTATAAGTTAAATATCTAACTAATTTTTTTTGTTTTATTGCACCAAGTTATAAACTTATGAGCAACATTATTCTAATATATAGTTGGCGTACATTAAGAAATCTAAGATACATCACTTAGTCCTTATTTTCCTGATATTTGCACTTTATGATGCTCACACTAAGTGAATTAAATCGTGTGGCTTGGTTCTCTTCAGTCTTCTAAGCAGATCCTCTGTGTTGAGAAGCTGGACGGCATCCTCATTTACATGATCTTGTAGCCTCAAGAGGTGATGCATGGCTTGGCTTCGAATGACCTCGTTGACAGATTCAATCTGCAGCTCGTAGTGAAGTCTGTCCTTTCTAAAATATGTGTATGCAACTTCTTAGGACATTATTCTGAAAGTGCTGAATATGTCACGGTTGCTCTGGGCCATGCACCCCCATTTTTTTTGGCATCTCAATTTAAACTTTCGGCAACTCAATTTCAACTTCTGGCGTACCACATCGAGCTTTTGCCATATCAATTTATACTTTTCACAAACCCAACTAATCCAACATTCCACCCCATATAATGATCAATAAATGTTTTTTCTCTCTCTCACATTAATTCAAAGTGGAATTACCAGTTGAATTCATTAATCGATTCGGCTTGATAACGCCAGGCCATCCTACAAAATCTCCCCAACCGCCCCATATTATCGCCATTCATAAGCTACACAACCCGATTTCTACTAAGCACCCTTCTACCCAGAAAGGGGCTGCTGAACTCTTCCAACACGGGACACCCCAAGAAACATCCTCCAGTGCCCCCATATGACACGTGGAACAATCCTGCCTTCTATCTGTAGCCAGGCGAAATGGACAGGGATTTCCGCCCTAAAGGAAAGCCTCGAAGCTTCACCAATCAACGGTGCAAAAATGGCATCTATTTTGGTTTTCTTGTCAAGCTTTTGATCCTTCCAAACATGAATTTGGATGAATGAAAGGAGTGGGCAGTACCGGACAATAGCCCAATCCTTCAAAAATAAGAATTCGGCCGGTTTTTGTGTGAGGAAATATGAAATGGACCTCCTTTGAGACATCTAGGATATAATTAATAGTTGTGCAGGTGCACTGATCAGCTGAAGAACCCTCGTGCTAATTGATTTCTTAATCAATCTTATGATGGTGAAATATAAATGAAACTTTTTTTAAAGGCATCCAGAACTCAGTTAGTAGGTGTGTAGGCGCGAGTTTACATTTTCTTTATTTACTCTTCAGTAGTGTACAAGTCAAAATTCACATAATTTTTCTTATAATCTTCCATTTAACTGTAATTCTAAATATCTAAACCTTCCATTTATCTGGAATTTTTGTGTCCAGTTTTTCTCTGCTTGCAAAATCCTTGTTAGGCAAAACTACACGAATTATTGACCAATTTGATGAAATTTTATGAGTGAAATTTGAAATGAAACTTTTCCTTTGATCTCTAGAAATAATTATTGGTTCTGCAGATGCATTTTCTTTATCAGCTGTTGGACCATAATTTTTCTTATAATCTTCCATTTAACTCTAATTCTAAATAATCTAAACCTTCCATTTACCTGGACTTGTCCAGTTTTTGAAGGTTGAGGAAATTTGAAATTCTTTGATACATTAGAATATAATTATTGGTTCTGCAGTGATCAGCTGTTGGACCCATGGCTAATTTATTTCTTAATATCTATGATGCTGAAATATAAATGAAACACAGTTTAAGCTTCTTGAATACAATTAATAGATGTTAGGCACGATTTTAGATGAGGTACCATCCACTGAGCTCTTCTGCACCGTCGGCAATGTTAACATTACGAAAATTATTTCGATTTCTTCGATTCCAAGTCTGCATCGCTCTTGAAATCTTCAAAAATGTGTGAAAACGTATGCAGTGATTCATGCGCCTATTCTTTCTTGTTCTCAGGGCAGACAGGGGCATCACAAGGCGGAGGTCACCGCGAGGAAAAATAACAACAACATCAACACAACCAACAACAACATGACCGGCACTCGAGTCAGACCTGGCATGGAGCTCTACAAACCTCCAAGTAAATATCATCCACGTACGTTGGTTCATAGAAACGTTAGAGCGAAGGCATGGATAGTTTAGCATTTCTATGCACGAGTATGTATCGATTGAGACGGCATATTAAACAAAAGTAAATTCATCCCAAAATCGCAGCCATCTTTTGGTATGTCCACACTTGTTCAACTTTAAAGGCATGCGTCATAGCGCAAGGTGAGACGCACGTGAGGCATGCGTGGACGCATGCGTATTTTGAATTGAACGGGGGAGTTGAACGTAGCGCAAGGTGTGTTGAAAGCGGATCCACCCGGGTCGGGGATCTCGTGCGTCTTTCCTTGTCTTTCCTTTCTTCTTCAGTATGAATACTTATATTTCGATGGGCTAGGGGTGTGGGTTTCATTCATTATATGAAAAATTTCAGTGTAATATTCACATCTTGGCTACTTCAGACTCACGTCCTGGTTTTTCAACGTTTTTTTTTTGTATATCTTTTTTATTAAACATTAAAAAAAAAAGAAAAATGAACGCTCATTATTACTTATTACATATGCAAAATACTTTTACATACCTTGATGTAATCTTGCAGTGCTTGTACTATGCCTTTCAAAACGATGGGGATCATTTCCGAAATACTTTGCTTGGAGACTTTGAAAAGATAAAAAAGGGACTTGATCGAATCACCTGTGGCCAAAAACCTAAGCGTGATTGCGCCGGGCGCCGAATAGGTTGAGATGGAAAATGGAAAATCTCATTTTTGATGCTAAAAATGTTGAAACTGGTGTAAATTCCAATTTTTTAAATCCCAAAATTTTTCATTTTCTCGTTTTAACGATTATGCTGTTAAAATAAAGGAGGAGGGGGGGGGGGATTTTTCTAGGGGCTTCCTAAATAGTAAACCTTTGAGAAAAATAAATTTCCCGCGTTTTTCTAAACAATATTGAGAAAAAACGCACAATCTACTGTTTTTTGTTATTAGAAAAAATGTGTTAGGGGAAGGTGGGCTAATCAGAGACACGGTCAATAAGAGACATGAGGATTTTAAAATATTCCGCGAAGCTGTATTTGTCCAAAAAGTGCCTACAGAGGTCACCAGGGGTCTGATGTAAAATTTTAGTGGGTTAGGAAAATCCGCAAACACATTCCATGGTAACACCGAGTAATCTACGAAAACCCTTCCTTTCAAAGTCAAGTTACCAAATATTGTCTCTTATTATCCGTCAAAATGCTCCGTCCGCCCAACAACCCGGTTTTACGAACTGATAAGTTTTTGCAGACTTTTCTTATGCATTTATCTTCAATATCTCTTTGCCGGATTCCTGTACGACCACTCCTTAAAAATTTATTGCGATGTTTCTTATTGCCTCCAGCTGGTGAACAGCTGGGGCAATTGTAGACAGTTTGTCTCTTATTACCCCAGTCTCTATTAATATATAATTTGAACATTATCGTATATTTTTTCAAAAGGTTGGTTGGGATCCCTTCTAAAGAGGACAACGTTTCATAATTTTTTTATTTTTCTCTATTTGACACTGTCAAGTTTTTTCAAGTTTTTCAATGTTAAAAAGTATGAAGACCTTCCTTATATTTCTCAGTAAAAAAAATTAGGTTTATAATGTTTATGGTTCATTTTATTTTAGACTGATCAGTAAATTATTTTTCTTACATTTATTTTTCACTGATCGAGATCTTGTGACGTACTTCATGATGATCATGTGATATAGCTTGTCCAAAGCAGTGACAAGTAGGAAGAAAAAACTTTTTCAACCTAATTTTTTTTGGAGTGCCCTTAATTTTCTTTTTCTATTAAATTTTTTAAAAAAAAAATTGAAAAATGAACGCTCATCATTACTTATTACATATGCAAAATACTGGTACATACCTTGATGCAATCCTGCAGTGCTTGTACTATCCCTTTCAAAACGATGGGGATCATTTCCGAAATACTTTGCTTGGAGACTTTGATAAGATAAAAAAGGGACTTGATCGAATCACCTGTGGCCAAAAACCTAAGCGTGATTGCGCCGGGCGCCGAATAGGTTGAGATGGAAAATCTCATTTTTGATGCTAAAAATGTTGAAACTGGTGTAAATTCCAATTTTTTAAATCCCAAAATTTTTTATTTTCTCGTTTTGACGATAATGGTGTTAAAATAAAGGACGGGGGGGGGGGGGGGTTCGAGGGGTTTCCTAAATAGTAAACCCTTGAGAAACATAAATTTGTCGCGTTTTTCTAAACAATATTGACAAAAAACCCACATTTGACTTTTTTTTTTTTTTTGTTATTAGAAAAAATGTGTTATTAGATAAATTTTCCAGTTATTATTTTCAATAGCAATCCTTTGTTTTGTTGTGCTTTGCAAAAAATTGTTTTCCATTCTCAAATTTTAAATTTTAGGTGTGAAGATGCATAGATCCTAAATCTGCTATGTGCGTCATCTGTCCGCCTTAAGGGCCACAAATTTCCTGAAATTGATGTAAAAAGTTCGTTCATTCTCACTTGGACGCCACTTGGGGGCTAGTTGGTCCTGACTTATAGCTCGCAATGGGCCATAAATTGGTGAAAAACGTGCCAAAAACTTTGATATCGAGGTTTTTACTGACATAGTCAAGTGAGGTGGTGCCATCTTCTAATTTTGAACTCAAAATCGACTGCGGTAGGTTTCAAATCCGTAGAAGTTCTCCCATAGCAAACAACAGCTATTTCCGAACCTAAAACTGTTCCAAAAAACCTCACAATAATACGAGCAACCACGCATTATTTAAAAAAAAAACGATTATGTACCCATGTGTTGTTACTATTTGAATTGATGCCTTCAAAGAATCGTCGTTTGTTGATGAAAAAACGTATTTCATCAGGTTTCAAATTAACTGAAAGACTGATTGACTTTAGATTGAAATTTGCATTTGGTGGATTATCTCCTGTACAGTGTTCGATAGATTTGCAAGACCAAGTAATATGATCATGAGCGTAGGCTCTTTAAATGGAACGACTAGTTCTCTCGAAGTCTGTTGACCCGAATGGCCTCAAAATTAGAAGGATGTTGAAGAATGGTGTCAAGGTTATGGCTTAGTGTGGGATTAAACCAGGATTATTATCACTGAAATTACGTTTCAAGTTGCTTTTATTAATCCAGAATGATTAATCGTGTTCCAAACGCTTGTATACAGGGACGTAACTAGGGGCCAAAGTTAGAGGGGCGCCAAATAGGCAAAAAAGTGACAGCTTACCAAGTTCTTTTAAATATTATGACCGTTTGGAGTAAATTTGAAAATATTTACTAAAAGGAAAAATAATATAAATAAGGAATGCAATAGGCCTACACATCTAGGATATAGAAAACGTATACTTCGCGAGGCGAGAACTAGCCTTGAGCGGCCGTATGCAGGGTAGTTGACGAGGCGAGTCTACTCCATTCGAACTTTTGGTTTATATTTGCCAAAACGGCCTCCATGACGCCTATCCCAATATAACCACAGCTTTGAGAATCTTTCTTACAATACCCGTGTGTGTAGCATCGAATGAAAGAAGTTTTAGAAAACTGAGGAAAATAAAAAACTACATCAGGAACTTGACAGAACAACAACGACTACGCAACTTGGCCATCATATCAATAGAGCACAAAATAGCTTCAGCACTATCTTTTGATGGTATCATTAAAACATTTGCAGCAAAAAAAGCCCGAAAATTTTCATTTTAAAGTTTGTTTAGGGCTTCCATTTCGTACAAAAATGTATTTATCATCTATTAGTTTGTTAAATTTAATAAAAATTAAATGGTATTTTACATTGAGCACTTACTTACCAAACCTTCCTCCTTTTATTAAAAGAGTTTATACATTGTGAAAAAATCAAATTAATTATATTTATATTTTGGTTCATTGGTATATTAAGATGGTATGAGTCATGAGATATCGGGTCTATGGGGGGGGGGGGGGGGCAAATTTATTTCTTGCCCCGGGTGAAATACGTCCCTGCTCCCTGCTTGTATAGTCTGACTATCCTATCATACAGGTATATCGCATATGATAAAATATTTAACATCGTTATAATTTGGGAATATCTTAATATTTTGATCCAATCAATTTTAATTTCAGGATCATTATTGTAAAAACTGTGCCGGTCCCTCAATTCAAGCTCGCTAGTAGGTGTAGGTACTTGCCCGGCCCACTCCTCTCGTCAATGACTCATTTAGCTAACAATGTGTCTATTCATTCCTTCCCATCTCCAACTGGTCACCTCCTCTTTAGGTTTCGCTCGTTTACAATCTTCCCCGTTCGACGACTCAGCCGCATGATTCTGTTGGTTTATTATTCAATAATAAACCATTGTAATCGCTCTGGAAAAAAAAATTCTAACCCTCCCTGAAAATTTCATGGTTTACGTTTCAAAGGGTGTAGAATCCGAATCTGCAATAAAATTTTTTCCGTCCGTCCGTTCAGGAAAAATCCATCTTGGTCCGACGACGCCCCAATTCTTGAGCCAGCTCTCTCACTCAATTTAAAGTGCCCTTCAAGGGCTGTCAAAGTTTTGTAAAATCCCTAAAAACCACAAAACAAGTCAAGGCGGCCTAAATGTAGACTTATTTTTAAGAACATACCACGAGGAATCGAATGAGCCCCTCCCCAGGTCCGTAGGTCAAACCATTCCCGATGTATGGCCCGATTTATGGTGCCAACATTTGCGTTTTTTGGTTTATTATTGTTTGTTTGTAACCTAGTGATGCCGATAGCGTCGAGTTGTAGTGAATGTGGATACTGGAGTGATAGCCGATGTGGATACTTGTAGTTTATAGCCGATACACGGGTTGAAGCATTCTGACATGCATATTTATATTTGGATATTTGGATTGACCAGTTGATCATATTTGTGTGCCTCCTGAAATTCAATAATAGCTCTATCCTGTGAAACAGGCACACTCCATAGCTCAGTAGAAATTCATATCATGAACGCAAGCCAATGAATAATAAACCCCAGTGAAAGAATTTGCAGCGTTTTTTTCACGAAGTTCTTTTTGTTTTTCAACAATTTTACAATGCACCTCATATAGTAAATGGTCATACTCTCATTGTTAAACTTGTTTTTCTATTATCCACAAAAATGGTTGCAGATAATCAGAGTGTTTTTTAATGAAATATTAGTGATTTGGTTTAAATGAAACTCTCTTCTCTATATATTGTCCATAGTCTGTGGGCGGGGAAATCTTCTCAAGTCCGTGGTTTGAAATTCCGTCGTTGACCGGGGGGTTGTGATGGTTAGCATTACGTTAAACAAAGAAACTGCAACATTTATTGAGGATCTCAATTAGCGGTTCTATCTGGAGGTTTTGCAGGATTCCATTTTGTTGTTCCAATCTCCGGATTTATGATTAGGAATTAATAGCTTAAACGGTTTTGGTTAGATCGGAAAAGGGTTTTAAATGAACTAATTCGGTTCTGGATTGAAAAATTATGTTTAAAGATTTTGGGTGGTCACTTTTAGGTTCAGAAATAGCTATTATTTGCTATGGATGAATTTTTACGGACCTGAAACCTATCGCAGTCGAATTTGCGTCCAAAATTACTAAGCAATGACACCCCACTTGTCTATGTGGGAAAAAACCTCGAAAAACGAGGTTGTTTTCTGTAGTTTTTGTCCTTATAGCATCTTTGCTGTGGGACGATCGGGCTGGCTAGAAATTTGGACCAAGTAGCGAAAGAACAGATTTTTGTCATCAATGCCAAGATCTTTGATGTCCCGTACGACGGACGTTGGACAGATGCTGCAGATTTGGACTCTACGCACCTTGAACGTCAAAATGACGTTATGATACATTTTTCTTATGCGATTTCAAAGGCTTATTATTGAAAATAGAAAACCAAAAGGGAGTTTACTGAATGAAATACAAAAATTCACATCCTTAGCGCAATAATCAGTTCGAACTGTTTTAAACCTGGGGTAAAAATATGAAGATTGCCATTTGTCCGAATTTTTCATCGAACGAAACATGAATGTTAGCTCTTTTTCCCCCAAAATTTACGTTTGGACGATTTTTTTACGGTTGCTTGTTGTTTCGGATGTTTGTTTTACGTCGATTTTTGGATTTCACGCATCTTGAAACGTAGATTAACCTATTGCGAAGTGGGTTCACAAAAATATGACGATTTTCTGCGATATTCAATATTATTCACTGAACGTATTTTGTTCAAGACTGCCTTCGCAAATATCCAAACAGCATAGTGGCATAAATCCGCAATTGAAACATTTTGAAGCATTTTTGAAACTGAGCGAGGTCTGAGTGTAATTTTGTATTCAAAAATGAAATTGATACGGGAATCTCCACGTTCATCATGGTGAAAGTGGCTCGATGAAAAAGGCGAAAAACTCCTAAATAATGAACAACCGGTGGTTTTAGAATATTACTTTACTTAGGAATGAAACAAGTTAGGCTCTTAATATCAAAGAACACTCGTGTTGGAATTTTATTAAACGTGAAATAACATTAACCCTCACACCACAAGGTGAATCAGAATCCCACGCACCACATGTCGGAGTGCTCCGGCACCCCAGGCATTTAACAGCAGATTTCAATTGATTAAAGCCTAATTATTGCTTATATTCTATTATTCCTAATTGGGTGACAGTCAGTCAATGCTGGTATGTACTTTTTGCACCAAAATTTCAACTAATTTCAACATTTCTCTGGATTTCCACATCCTTACATCCCGGAGAACCATTGGTTACGAGTTCGTTTAGTTAACAAAACTTCTTATTGGAGTGAAGTTCTGGCTTAGTTACCTATGATTTTCAGTTACAATCGATCGTTGCTAATGGCCAATATTGCTTGTGATAGGTAAAATAAGTGATGTAATTTTTGGAATCAATGTTATCCATGTCTCGAGCATAGATCACATCGATGCACGATCCTCCTCCCTTAGGTGTATAAGCCATTAGATTCAATTTGAAAAAATCTTCAGCGGACCCCTTGGTTTGGGCAACCTTCCTGAATATTCTCGGATTCCCCAAATCGTTTTGGGGTCTCTGGAAAGATTCAGGATAGATTGGAAAAGTTCCGGGCCAGTTACCGGGGTCAGATCTTTAATACTACAATACAGTGCGAGTTACAAAAAGGTATCTTATATAATACAGTGAGAGAGAGAGCGAGCAAAAACCTTTTCAAGGTACATCACATTATAGCCGTTAGGCTTTAAGCAGAAATCGTTCGGGGGTGCAGGGGGCAAAGCCCCCTCCGATTCGCGCAGCGCTGGTTTTTTTTTTTTTTTTTTAGAATGCAGTGAAATGGAACCCCCATTTGTTCAAAAATTGGTTGTTATGGGGTGCCTGGACACCCTTGTGCTGTGAGGGTTAAGTTTACCAAGTTAGAACATCTTGCCTTAACGCATGGCTTTGGGCTTATGTTAACCAGACATTTTTCTCAAAAATTATTTTGATTTCTATCTTAAGGAGTGATTTGTTACTTTTTCTATGCATCTTCAGGTTGACTTTTTTCTTTTGTAGTACCTATAATGTATAAGTTTCGTTGTTTTGATTGATTTGACACCTGCGCATGTGCATATGTGATGTACATCCCTTTATAACCCCCCTGCAAATATATAATTGCCCTTATAACCCTTTATAAAGCTTTGGTTCAAACCTTAATCAGTTTTGGTATATTGGTTTGGGGAGGTACATTCCAAACAATACTGGATCCCCTAACAGTCGTCCAGAAGACGATTTTGAAAATAATTATAAATAAACCGAAAAGATTCCCAACTACCGATCTATTTTCAATTGCAAAGGTGTTTTCGACTCGCCAACTTTATTTGAAGTCTCCCCTGATTTTTCTCCATAAGCACCCGAACTATTTTAATTGCACATCATCTCCTAATAATTTGACCTATTCGTTCCGCCTCACCACGAAGTGTATTATTCCTGTACCGCGATCTCGTTTGAAAGGTACAACAAGACATATTAAATATGTCTGTGGTAAATTTTACCACAGTATGCCCCTGCTGTTACGATCTGCACCAGTTGCTATACGCCATCCAGAGAGTCACAGTAGGTCGAAATTCAAAAAATTAGTGTTCAGTTGGCTTGTGACGCAAGGGCATATAGTATGTGACAGCCTTCTGAAAAGTATTTATGTCGAATGATCCCAATTAGAAACTGTAATTATAATGTTTTTTTGTTTTTTTCCCTTCTTGTGAGAAAATATTTACATATAGGTATATATTTATTTATTTTTGTATTATTTATTTTGTTCAGTTTTTTCCTACAATAAGTTTCTTTATGTTCCATTCGATAGATGTTAGAAGTTTAGTGATCCTTCGTTGACTCCTCCCACCCAGCTCGGAACTGTGTTCCTAGGTGTGGGGTAGTTCCCAGTTATAAATATGGACATCACCAATTAAGCATTTCATTTCCTTTTTTTCTTTCTTGTGATGTCCTATATTATTATTTCTTTTTTATGTATGTATCGAGAATAAATTTCAAATTTCATTTCATTTCATTTTCACATATATAGCTCACGCTGTATCCGAGGTTGTTTCCATTTAGTATGGTAGTGCGTTACCTCAGCACGGTCTTAATTGCTGATTCAAATATCCCTCCTTTCGTACGATGTTTCGAACACCGTTGGCCTCTCTTTGACGTAACAACTGCGGAGGAAGCCAACGAACTTCGAGCTCGTATCGCCTCTACCCTTCTCACGTTTCAGAGAATTGCATCATTGTTTTGCTCGGCTCCCTCACTTGGTTTCTCAGATTCCAGAAATAATTTTCATCTTTCACTCGGTCGCTCTTCAATAATCTCTACATTCTTCTGAGTTCCGCCATTCAACTCAATGAGATCTGAATATCACCATTCAAATCAAACACGGCTTCTTTAGTTTTGGATTTCGATGAATTTTTCATGGATTCTGCTGATTACGAACTTAACCCATAAGGCGACAGGTGAACTTTTGTACAAGCTGTGACAGGTAGGGCTTTCGCTCAGTCTGTGACAGGTGGGATTTGTGATAACTCAATGACAGGACAGGGCTTCAGAGGCCCACCACAATGTTTACTTTTCTTCTTTTTTTTCTTCATATTTTTACTTGTAAGTACTTCATTTACATAATGTGGTTACTGTATTGCTAACTGTGCTAATTCGATATATGCATTAGTTGTCTGCTACATAAATATTCAAATTTCTAATTAGAATGTGACAACTCAATGACAGGACAGTCACCATATTGCAGAATTAGAATATAGTCATCAATTTTTTTTTTCACCATACAAAATATGGATCAAATCTTCCTATGCCTACAACGTACCTACTTTGTTTTCACTCCAGTTGCTATTATGACATTGTAGAATAAGGGTCAGCAAAATCAGAAACAACTCATTTAATTGATATTTCGCAAATTATCTCAAAAACTTCATTTATTCAACATAATAATTTTATTGCCTATCAGTCTTATCAAACGAACTAATTCGTTTAGGTAAATCTCAATGAGCGTTTAGGTAAACAAAACACAGCGCGTTTCGGTACGAATGTGATCAGAGGTCAATAAACTAATACTAAATAAATGAATACTTGAAAAAAATTGGCTACTGTAACGAACGAATTTGACAACTACCACTACGGTAATGGCTACATATTTTTTACATAATATGTTTTTATGACAATTAACGGTGAAAGTAAGGTATTGTCACCCAAACTCGTTTCATCCCAAACGTGTTGTGAAAGAAATATAATATCAAACAGATTGCCTTTTGACCACTAATTTTTGTCAATGAGCAGGAAAAGAATTTGAAAAAGGTATGTCATGCTTCATAAAGAACAAAGAAATATTATATCACACTATATTTAAATTTCGTCATTCGTACGAGGCAGCTCTCTTTTTGGGGGCATCTGCAATGAATAAATACAAATTTAGGTGTTATACTTACTGATATTTTCATGCACACAAATACTCTAGTGATTGAAAATATAGGTATCAATTATTATATAGGTGTAAATAAACAATAGTCATTTGATTGTTGTTGGATCCTGGAAGGCCACGACTCATGAAAGCACCTTGTTGGTTAGAAAGAATTCAAAACCAAGTACGTTGCAGTGACAGGTGGGCCAGTCAGGCCCTACGTTAACTGTTGAGTTTGTGAAAAACAGGTTACTGACCTTCGGAGGGTGAGACTGAGAGCTAAATTTCACTCCTTAGCGCTCGAGGATGAACTGGTAGGAATATACCTAGTAAAATTGCTTTTCCTAGGGCTGACGCAGTGTTGAAAATATAAAAAGTCAAACATCCCTGTGGCCTTCAAAGTCCCACCTGTCGCGTTGTGGGTTAAAATGCTGAAAATTATTACGCAAAAGTTTATCATTTCCTCCGCATTAGATAACCCTAAGTTCCATCTATTATTATTAAATGTACCTTGTCTGCTGTAATTCGTATAATCTCGGCGCTTCCATAACTTACAGTTGAATTCTAGATGCATCACAAAAAGCTCTGTTCAGCACCGTAGATCGATAAGAAAAAAACTAGCAACAAGGATAATTCAGCTGATCACTGTGTCTACGTACGTTGTAAATGATTTCCAGACATCCCACAGACTAGAGTTGGTACACACTGCACACAATGGAAGCTGATATTTAAATACCAAAAGTAACGACACAGTACATCGGCGCAAATGTAGAAACGCACGATTGGAATAACTTAAATTTAACGGTATGATATTTAACACTTGCCCGCAAATATATAACAAAAAAACGCTGCAAATTCTTCCACTGGGGTTTATTATTCAATTGGCTTGCATTTAGGATTTGAATTTCTACTAAGTTATGGAGTGTGCGTGTTTCACTGGTGATAGAGCGATTATTGAATTTCAGGAGATGTGCATAGAGCACATAAATCTGTTCTCAACCAAAATAAATATTTGGATTGATCAGTTGATCATATTTGTGTGCCTCCTGAAATTTAATAATCGCTCTATCACTTGTGAAACACGCACACTACAAAGCTCAGTAGAAATTCAAATCATGAACGTAAGCCAATTGAATAATAAACCCCAGTGAAAGAATTTGCAGCATTTCATGCATATCAGAATACTTCAACCCGTGTATCAGCTACAAAGCCTTTTAGCAGTTCACTCCAGTATCCACATTACTACATCACTACATCACTAGGTTACTGCGATGAAACCATAAACAATAATAAACCAAAATAACACAAATCTTGCACCATAAATCGGGCTATAGATCGGGAATGGTTTGACCTACGGACCTGGGGAGGGGCTCATTCGATTCCTTGTGGAAAGTTCTTCAAAAAGAGTCAAAATTTAGGCCGCCTTGACTTTTTTTGAGTTTTTTAGGGATTTTACAAAACTTCGACAGCCCTTAAAGGGCACTTTAAAGCGATTGAGAGAGCTGGCTCAAGAATTTTGGCGTCGTCGGACCAACATGGATTTTTCCTGAAAATTTCAGCTTTTTTGCTCCAGCCGTTTGGGAGAAATCGTGCGTTTCAAAAAAATTTGTATTGCAGATTCGGATTCTACACCCTTTGAAACGTAAACTATGAAATTTTCGGGGGGGGGGGGTTAGAATTTTTTTTTTCAAGAGCGATTACAATGGTTTATTATTGAATAATAAACCAATAGTCAAAAACTCGATTTTGAATGGAATTGTTGAAAACAAAATTCCGTTGTAAATTCGCCTTATCCGACTGTCACAATGCACTAGGCGGTTTTTACTAGACTTCACGCTCATTCGTATTCGTGTTTAAATTCTTTTTTCAAAGGGAAAGTGAGAAAGTTAATCATGTGTCAAAAACACACTGTAGTATGTTACTAGTATATTACTAAAAGAATGAAATAAAAGGGTCCTTAGCAGCTGATCATCTGTATGCACGGCATATTTTTGGCGATTGGTGTCCTCAAAGTGTATTGAGAATTGGAATGTGAAAACTGAACCTTATTATCCTCCCCCTTATCGGAAAACAATTGAAATGTGTATATGAAAATGCAGAGCCCAAAAACATATCCATGATTCAATATTTTCAATGAAGTGAAGAAATTTGAAACTTTTTTCTCTGCTATCCTAAAATATTCATGTATTTATTTGGTGTTCTTTGTACTACTTTCATAGAATCGTAAATCAAGTTCAGCTTATATCTAAATCGACATTATTCTACTGTTGGGCTGTACAAAGAGCCTTTATTCATAAAATTGACAGGTTAATACACAAAACTACGAGAGTAAAACTCCATTAGTTCTGCAACTGCAACTATGCATGAAGTGGCGAAACGTTTTTTTTTTTTTTTTTTTAAATTTTAATCAACGAAAACTTTTGTAACAAGTGTTACTTTACAGTTGTTAGAATACTAGAATATTTCTTTAGTAAGTACATACAGTGTAAATACAAACAATGGCACGTGTGTCAAGGCATCTACCCATCGGTAGTCCTTGGAAGTTATATAGTTTGTCTAGTGTAGTATAATAGTTGTATCACGGTAGCACATATTTTAGTTTGTTATTATATCTACGACGTGAGAAGGTCAACAGGTCTTCTGCGTTTTAGCCTTCTTCCGCTTAGTAGTTTGAGGAGTCGATTAGTGAATCCGTCAAATCGGAATCCGTTCGGGTGAGATGAGATGGTGGCGCATTGGCGTTGGAAGGTTTTAGCGATCACCTCGCTTACTTCCGTAATGTTCAAATCTCTGTGAATCATCGAATTCCTCACATACCATTCCGCATTTGTGATCAGTCGTAGTGCCCGAGTTTGCTGGGTTTGCACCCTCTTGACTTGTGAGGCACTGGCAGATCCCCAGATTGAATATGGCGAAACGTGGGTTCATTAAATATGTCGTAGCAGTAGCAGCAAAGTTTATTTGTTGAACATCATTTGATTATCACAATGTACACAAGCCTTCAGTTTTCATTGGGCTAGTAAAACATGCTACCTACATGACACCTTGGTTCGTGGTAACCTTTTAAACATATTTTGTCAAAGTTAAGATCCTCTGCCGTTTGTGGCTATTCCGTGCAGGCCACAGCAGTTATTGACACCATTCCAGTTTAATGATGCTTTTATGAATTTTCTTAGAAGAAAAGTATCTAGCTGATTCAGCAACTGTCCTGTTCATTTGGAATGCAGTAGTGCCAACTGTTTTCCAAACTATGTTCATAAATGTTATACTATTTTTAAGGGAGACAAATTGTTGAGTACAATCTAATTCACTATAAACTTGGCATGTCTCCCCTTTATCACTTACTTCTTTTCCCATTCTAGTCACCTCTCTCGTAGTTTAGTCTGTAATCTGATAAGCATTATAAAACCTCGTCATTTTCAATTTTGTTTAGATATTGCTGACGATGACAATTGGAAGATTGTAGAAAGCTCCAACGAATAAACAGTTTTAAAGTAACTATGTACCAAATTTGTCTCCTTAAAAATAGTATAACTAAAGGAAGGTCCTCACTAAAGAAGTTTGAATTCATAAATGTTGTTTATACCAGGAAAAACTCTTTCAAAAATACTTTTAAACGGTTGTTTTTGTTCGTACATTGTGTTACGTTATGGCAGGAACTTTATTTTCTTCTTGAAAAGAAATCTTTCGTTATTACTGTTTGCCTACGACCCAGCACCTCAGGTCTGCAGGTATTTTGTTTTGATTTGACACGTGCAAGAAAGACATGAAGAGAGGGACGAGAAGGGAAAAACCTGCTGGGCTTGCAAGACCTCGAAAGGCGCTCGGTCAGTCTTTCCGCGTCCTTTGCGGCATCAACGTCTAGAAGTTACACTTTTCGGTCTTAATACTCGTGACTTCCCTGCGGTTCTGTACCTCCTCCTTTCCCTGTGTTTCGCCGGCAGTTTACCGCGGAGTCTGACGTGAAACGAAGCAAAACGAGATCCGCCAGCGATATACTAAATCTACCCTGTGATTCACATCTAACAACTCCAGCTGTTTTGTCCTACATCCTGGAAAGTGGTTATTCGTTGGTAGATTATTCCTGGTTTCTTAGCCATATTTTTACTCAGCTTCATTCTTCTCTGAACAGTTATCAAAATCCCAAGTAAGGATGAATATCGTAGTCATATCAGCAATGCCACCAATATCACCATTTTCTTGTAAACGTTTCATATCAAAACCAAAACGATAACTCATGAGAAGTAGATCGGTATTTCTTTTTCAATTTCCAACTTTTCGATCACGCATTTGAAAATATCATCTTAAATTGACTGGAAACAGTCATCACAGGTCACATCTAAGTCCCAAGTCTGCTGCATCAGTGACCTTGTTTCATTGGTAGGTTTAGAAAAAATGAATATATCGCACAAGTGGAATGGGTTCCATCTCAAAATCGCTACTTCGGGAAAACAGACATCTGAGGTTTTGATGTTTTGAAATCCTTGCCCTGACTTCGTAAGCCACAGATAACCGAAAATTTAAAAAAAATTCATTTATTCGATAGGTAAAATGATCTAGGTAATAGGTTTTTATCTATAAGGAGGTACCCGAAACAATCGTAAGCTGAGGGAAACATTCCATAAATTTGGTAAAAAACTATTTGCCTCTTTATTCTGCCAAACCTGCAGGTTTTGAACGTTGTGTCCGCTTTAAAAGGGATACTTGTAGATTGATAGGGGCACAAGTTGAGTAATCAGTAATTAAAAATACGAATAAATATGATAAATCGATGATAAAGAAGAAGCAAGAATACTTTCTTCGTGAAACACAATTCAAAAACGGTTTACTTAAGTAATTAGAGCAAAACTTCTCATCTCAAGGTTTTGGATTATAATTGCGTATACAGTGAAGTTTCATCTCCTAGTTGTTAGGTACAGTTTTGTTTAAGAATATTATTTTTGCCTCCTTGTGTAACATAAAGAAATTCGAATCACAAAACCCTCAGTTGCAATAGAAGAGAGCGAAGGCAGTGACCGTTGGAACGGGAACTCTTGTTGTGATACGAAAATAATAATTAATAATAACAGGACTAGGTAGTCACGTTTGATAGAGGCACTTTACATGGTGTACTATGTTTGACTTTAAGATTTGATGTTTGCGTAATACAATCGAGAACTGGACAAAACCCATTCCAATTACATGTAATCGGAAATTCGTGACTTTAGGAATGAAGTATATTAATTCTGTTCATTCTAAGCTGAAAGATTTCTTCGTCTCTTGATTCGTCAAATCATAGATAAATGAATTAAGCCTTTTCTTCCATGATGTTGACAAATGCTCGCATACGAGTTAGCAACGGGTGATACCATGAGCGTCCCCGTCGGAGGTGAACGTATGTCCCCTCTTTCGTGTTTGTGAAGCCTAGCATTTCGTTGACGCGTTCGCTTTCGCCTTTTCAAAGCCGAGGAAGTCGAAATTTCTTTGTCACCGGCTATTTGTGTTGCTGATTTTGAAAAAGCCGTTGAAGAAAGTGTGGCCACTAACGGAAGTACGCGGTTGCAAGTTTCACTCGATACAAATAGAAAAAGTACCATCCTGTTTAGTGCATTAACTACTTTTTAATGTTTTGACTAATTCTGTTATTTCTGGATTTTTTATATGAACACGACCGTTTTCACGCCTGCCCTTCAAGTTGATGTCATACGAAGATCATGGACGTACAAGGGACGGGGACGCTCATGCCTATTACTTCCACCCTGGGGACGCTTGTACATGCGCCCGTTTGGCAACACATTGAGTTATTTTCATGTGTGTTTCCTTATTTTATTTATTACTAGGCAGATCTCACCAGTACGTTGCATGGCGGAGCGTTTATTGGTATTAGGTACTATTATTTCTGAGGGGTACAACAAATTTGCAAATCGGATGAACAATCATCGAAACCCAATAGTACGCTCAATGTTAGAAGCCCCTCGTACACCAAGAGACCTGTCAAACCTGTTCAAACTTAATCATTGTGAACTAATCAACTATATTTTTGTGCGTTAGCCCTCCAGAGAAGGGTACTAAAGCTACGAGTTCAATGTATACCGCATTTATAAGCACACTTAATAGTGGCCAACCACAATATAGTTTCTATTTAAAAAAAAAAAAAAAAAACTATTTCAAGGACTGTAGTTACCAACTTTTGTTTATTGGTATCGCGTGAGCAAGTTTTCGTGACGATTTTCCAGTTTATGTGCCAAAGCAAAGACATGAAAATGTCGAAAAATGTGATTTTTGGGATGTGCCCCTTTCATTCTACGTGTGCGATATAGGCGATAGGATTACCGTGATTTTTGGTTTACTGGAGATAGGCATTTACCAGAGGTGAAGTGGGATGATGATTTAGTTGTATTTCATGTTACAAAACCCATTTTCACACGCTTCTGGCCATAAAAATAGATAACAATGGGCCATTCCATACCCGGATAGACTCGAAATGTACCGACCCCCTCCGATTTTGTTCATACTTGGTGTAGTTCAGTTCCTCCAAAAATGAACGGTGTTGGACGCTTGCGCAGTATGATATTTTGACGATTTTTTCGATTTTGTATGACCTAAACATGGTTTTTCGACTATATCTTCGGTTTCAATCGATCAAATTAACCGTACGAGGTCTCATTTTCTTCGTAATAAAGTAAAGAACGCAACAGACCCTGCAGAAAGCCGGTATGAGCGTCCGTTTTGTTTGTCCGGCGGATAACGTCCGCAAACCTTAAAAACGCGATTTCTCCCGAGTCGCTCAGTAGAATTAGGCGTTCGAGGTCTTAAAATGTTTGTAATTACTTGTTTTACAATGCCCCCAACGGGTTTTGTGTGTTAATTGTGAAGGAGTTATAACGATTTTAAGGGCTATGCACCGCCATTATTCCACTTTATTTCGCTTTTTATCGATGTAAAGCTGAATTATCTCGAAAGCCGTTCGATATATCGAAAATCGTCATGGAAGAAAAGTTGTAGCCCTTAAAATTTCCATTCGGATGGACTCCTTCCAGTTTTCCATAGCTCCAACCGTTTACAAGCTATGACCAAAACAAAGTCTGCCCATTTACGGGTGTGGGTAAGAAAGTAGCAGTGGCAAAGGGAGTTTCATTGTCAGTAGAGCTCCGATTTGACCCATAAGGTGTAGCACTAGTTTGGTCCGTAAAACTTGAACTTTGCTATTCGCGAAGGTTTATTGGAACAGCAAAGGGTCACGGGGTGGGGCTCCGCGCCTCTTCATTGTTCTGGAACAAGAAATTTCATTTGTTAAAACACGACCTTAAAAAATTAATCATTTTCACCCGCTGTTGTAGGAACGAGCTCTAATTTGACCCATAAGGTGTAGCACTAGTTTGGTTCGTAAAACTTGTACTGTCTGGGTATGGAAAGACACCATTACTAAATTGAATTCGTATCGTTATGTACTGTTACTGGAGTACTTTCTATCTTGATTTCCGCATCTATCCCCAAATTACCCCCACGTGACATCGTTAGTTTGCTCTCTGCACTTTTTCTCATTCTGAATTTACACATAAAAATCCCTGGATGCCTTAATTATATAGGTAAAGATTCAACTAATTGACGTTCAAGCTTTTGCTGGCTTCTTCTTTTGAGATGTTTCAACGAATCGGTTAACAAAATATCGAACATGCGCCGTTCAATCGAAACATCGATGATTTCAGAAAAATTGCTTCGGATCGGTCGATTAATCGATACCCATCCTTAATCGCTTCGAGGACTTGAGCGGGTAGAGGCCGAAGTTTGTTGTCGTGGGCAAAAAAACGAAGTCGGAGAGAACGAACCCCCTGGACATGGAGAGCGATAACGAAGGTAGGTGACTTTCATTCAACTTCTCATCGTCACGTAAGCGACTACCTTTCTCTTCGGCCTGACCACTTCCCCGCCATTGATGGATACGTAGCGAACTCGTAGCTAGGAGCACCTTCTCTACTTTTGAGTGGAATCGTTGCTCATCTATTTCGAAATACAAAACGCTGCTATTTCACAGATTAGTATTATGCTCTTTACTTTTTATACTGCTACACTTTTCGCCTAACGTCGCAAGCGGTCGTACCTGCACCAAAAACACGGCTCTGGAGTACGTCTAAGCACGTTATCTACAGTTTGCCATTCTTGATAAGAAATTTGCCGGAGGAATTGAGAGAACCGTCAAATTTTACCCGTTCTGCTTATAAAAAAGAGATATTTTCGTGGTTAATATCGGAAGGTATGGATAATTGTAAGAACTTACTGACTAGCGTATATGAAAGATGGGCTAATCTTCATTAATTATAATCTTTTGTATAACCTGTTAAATATGTTTTGTATAATATTGATCTCTCAAGCAATCTTTGTAAGAATTTCAACCAACTCCCCCTCGCCGCGCAGGGTCCGCCCTATGGCTGAGGGGTATATTCCAAATATTGTAAACCTGTACTAATTTTAATACCTTTTTCTGGAATAAACGCACTATTCATTCATTCATGCTGCAACTTAATCGTGTATTAGATATCCCTTCAAATCAGTGATCTATGTATATTAACGTAGCGTGATCGTTTGATCTCTTATATTAGCGTTTTGTGGCAAATAGATCACTCCCTACAACCACTCATCACGCCACTTCACTGAGCTGTAACTAGGCCCATGGGTTTGGTCCTTTTCGGTCTACGTATATCACCGCTGTTGTCCAGAAGGCTCATTACTTCGACGTTTACGTGTTTGTGGAGACGTTTTTCATGGTCCGTTGCTCGACTTTTAACACCATCGCCTACCATCTTGACTTCGAGGTCTCGATGGAGGTCGTTCGTTCGAGCATACCAGGGGGCATTGACAACACTCCCGAGTATTATCATTTAAATTATTAACAGGAGTACAATCCAGTTCTTAGAGACCGTACCGAACCGACAGTCCCCCCTCCTTCAACTAATCTTCGGGTGGGCTCCTTCCGCCCTTTGTTACATCGGCATCACCACTTTTCCGTTCGCCCGAGGGGTTCATTCGTGTACCTGCCACCTTGGTAAGCACTAGCCTCTCTGGTGCTCTGGTTGAATCTACAGATTTAACAAAAAAAAAATTTAAAAATCGATGTTTTCAAGTCTCAGTAATGGGCTACAATGTACTAACGGAGATGTAGCCATTCGAACAAGCGTTTAAAATTACGTAGAATTCCACGCTAATTCTTTGGAAGTGTTTGGAAGAGTCCCAAGAACCAAAAACCCTCAATTTTTCTAAGCGAAATCATGTTTTCTCACGTTCAAACGTATTTTTCTTAACTTATCGGAGTAAATTACAAATTGAGTAGGTATACCATTTTAAAGCAGAAATTCTGGCGCAGCTTTTGGTGTTACTGCACGTGAAAAACCACGCGGAAATATTACCCTAATCGACAAATGAAAATTATGAGATTTTTCCAATATGACAAAACTCAGTTTACGGGGTGGTTTTTCACCTATTGGGATCCCAGAAAAAGTTGGATATCGGGAATGAAACACTCTTTTCAACGATATCCTCAAATTTTGATTTACTATGTCATTTAAGGGCGTTATGATCGTTTTAATGAGGTATAGTCGAAAAAACGAAAACAATTTTACAAATGAAGGAACTAAAAACGAAAACTCAACTTGATAATTAATTATTAATTATAAAAATGAATAATTACTATTGTTATCAATAATGTGTGACTAGTCATGAGAAAACAAGTGCCTACTACATTTAGAATTTGCCAACAATATCAAGAGACTTTTTTGTTATTTAGCGGTTTATTGTGGTTAGAAACCTCAATTTGGTGTTTCAATAACCAGAATTGGAACATACACTCTATTTTTGAGGATGCAAAATTTTCGGGCAGAATAACATGCGAGAATGCGGTCGATGATGCAACAACAAGCCATAAGAGTAAACTTGGTGCCCGGGAACCCAGCGAAGCTATCGCTAGAGCTTGGTGAAGCCCGACGTGGGATCCTTGGGGACTAATAGGGGTTCTTCTCGTGAGAAATTCGGCTAATTATCCACATTCTTACGATGTGGGTAATTTGAATTCCTCTCCCACACGACCTGCCGTAGGTAGCTCGTTAATGTATATCGGGGAAACGTGCATTTCCTCGACTTCCTTTTCGTACAAAATAAGTTGTTAGATAAGATACAGATAAGTACATTCTCCAAGATTCTACGACTTTACGAAGGCTTATCGTTGGTCATTCAACATGTAGTTAGTAAATGCTTCACATCACAGATCCATTGACTATGTCCATCTCTGACGTAATGTTAGAAAAGATGAACTTTGATCTACCTTTTAAAGTAATCATAAATGATCGTGAGTTTTGGAAAAGAGGCATGCCTCAATTTAAACCAGGCTCACTTGTGTGGTACACAGATGGGTCCGTGATGAAAGGGACGGCTGTTTTGGGGATTCCCAATTTCAATTTGGCCAAGCCTCTAGGCTCTACTGCAACCATATATCAAGCGTAAACCCATGCTATAGAAATATGTGCACAAGATATTGCCAGGAAACGACTCAAAAGTGCAACAATATTTATACTATCTGACAGCCAAGCAGCACTAAAGGCTATTTCTGCCTTCTCGTTAACTTCAAAGCTGACTTGGAGTTGCCTAAACTCCCTCAAGGCAGCGGCCCAGGGCAACAAACTCATGCTGCTATGGGTTCCGGGTCATGAGGGAATAGAGGGCAACGAGGAAGCTGATCGCCTTTGCTAAAAAGGGATCAGAGTCCTACCCAATTGGACCTGAACCCCAACTAGGGGTTACCAAGAGTTATATAACTCAACAGGTTCAGAAATTTGAGGACAAAACACGCACAGAATACTGGCACAACGCTCCTAAGCAGAGGCAAGCCAAGCGGTTTCTTACAATCTCAAGGAAACGCGCAAAAGCCCTTCTATCATTGAGGCGCAAAGACCTTCGCAAACTTGTGGGTCTTCTTACTGGCCACTGCCCCCTAAGGTACCACCTAAACAAAATGGGTTAAGGCCAGGATAGTAGAATGCCGGCTATATCGTTAGTGCCGAAGTACATAGGAGAGATCCGAAGAGGCGGAAACAGCAGAACACATCGTCTGTAATTGTCCTGCTGTTGCATCAACTAGATTCCAGCATTTCGGGAAGGGTGTCCTAACACCCTCCGATATTGCTTTGGAGACGCCTGAAAACCTCCTGCACTTTGTGAACGAAGAGGTTATTAAAAAGGTTACGAATTAAAATGGGGACAGCGTCACAATACATCCTAGCGGTCTCAGTGACCAGGGGCTCCTCCCATCCCTTATCGAAAAAAAAAGCTTCACATTGGAGTAGAATTGATTTTGGGTGGTGGTTTCTTTCCTGATGAAATTCGCCAACAATGAGATTCTAGGTACAATGATATCGAAATATTATCAGAGATGTAATACTAAACTAGTCTGCCAATTTATTTAAAGAAAAATGGTTTTGCGGAGTCTTTCTCTTCACTTCAGTCGCTATAAGGTTGTGGAATAGCATTAACTCAGGTTCGGTTTCTAAATCACAAAGTATTTAAGGAAGTTTTGATTTTGAAGGAGAAAAACATTTGACGTAGTTGTGACGTGTCTGCTACATGAACAACTAACTTTTCTGTTTAGATGAAGATATTTTCCGCTATCAATCGCATTTTATGTTCACAGATCAGAGGGACCCAGGAGCCAATGGAACGAGGTTGAACGTGCACGCTAAGGAGTTTGTCATGCAGAACTCTCTCCAAGGGAGCAAGTGAGTGCATTGAAATCCGATTGTATTGTATCCTCAAGGCGTCGAAATTATGTAACTAAACACTAAACGCTTCGCTTAGCTTCCCAGCGCGTACGGTATCAAATTAAGTTGATCAGGTAAAAGTTTAATGTCTGCAGGTGAGACTACACCGCCCGAAAAACGGGGATCTTATGATACATTACGATACGCACCCGGGTGCGCGTTATTATACACACCCACCATTACGATATGGACCCCGACAAAGATTATCTTATACACCCGATGTGAGCTATTAGCGAGGAGGTTGCTCTCGTTGTCCCCCATATCAGTGATTCATATAAACTATGTACAAATAATGTAACGTGGCATGAGCCAAATCGTCAAAGTATTCAAAGTAGGCATGTCTATTTGGGATGAGGTCTCAGTTTGAAGGAGAGGACTTTGACGAGCTTGTAAGTAGAAACGTTATCTGGATCACTCTCTTGGCGCCGAATCCACTTATCTACCCTCTAATATTATATTATATTAAATGTAAATGTATTATATGCAAATTTATTTCCATTTCATTGTGACAATACCTACCACGCCTGTGCCAGATGAAATCTACACCCAACCAACACAGCCTCATGCCAAACGAGAGTCACTGCATTCTTGTTACTGGCCACAGGCAGCAGTGAGGTCTATCGTCTTATCGGTGTGTATGATAAAACGTTCAACAGTCATAGACCAATGAACAGGTGTGTATCATAAGGCGACCCAGTGCTCTTTCACTTCCGAGCGGCCAGTCGGGTGTGTATCTTAGGTCGCCCGCCAAAACATGGTGCCAAACCCTGAAACACAAAAACAGGAACACTTTGGACGTAACACTGAGGACATGATGTTGGGACAGGCACACAAAAAAAACTTGCTAACAATACAAAACTGTCGATGCATTTTTAAAGCGAGAGCAGATATCGTGTATATTGCGTCGTAACACTTGGGACCACTTGCAATATTCCCATCAATTTTTTTTTCTTTCAAATATACTTCATTGAGCTCAAAATCATCGGGCTTTTGAATTTTTTTCACTATGTTTTGATGCCAAAAAAATTCGTCAAATTTACAAAAAACTCACATTTTTTAATTAAAAAAATAGAATTTCTCAAGAAACTGTGCGTGAAGGACGGAATCTGACTTCAAATTCGTGTTCAGCATATTTGAAAACAGTAAGAAACCACGTTTTAGTTTGAAGGAGGATTTTTGTGCAGCATGTTAACAATGTTAAGGCCGAATTTTTTATTGCACCAATAACTAGCTTCACAGCTTCTTAGTTGACAATGACGCCAAGTTTTATCAAACAGCGTAAGTATTTGGCTTTATTCGCGTATGTTTTAGTTTGAAGGAGGAATAGACAATTTTCAAACCGTTCGTAATAGCACCTTCATGATAGTGTGTTGTGGTTAGTTATTTTGTTATGACTCCCCGATTCCCCCACCCTCCCACCTTAATTTGAAACACACGGCTTACCTGTTACATCTTGTACAATCTTGTACGGGAATAAGCGATGATCGATGCCAATTCACTCTACTAGCAATTTTTGGAACTAAACTCTCTAGTAACAGATTAGTTGACTGAATAGATCACATGACTGCCCGATTCCTCGAATCTTCCGCTCCCATAAGATCTGGAATTTTACGCTTCCATACCGGCCAATCTGACACACCTGCCAACTGTTTGACGTGCTTGAAAAACTCCATTCTGATTTGCACTATGCAAATACAGAAAGTGACACGACTCCTAACCTTGAACACTGACGAGTTCCCGATTTTCGTTTTTCACAACACTTCACAAGTCACTACTTTTGACTTACTGATATCCATGCATTCTAAACGTGAACTGGTCCCATAACCTTTTATATTCCACAGAGAAAACGTTGGAAAAACTATTGATGAATCAGAATGATCGTCTTTTTGACATAGCTGATTCAGGACTCCATCAGTGTTGGCGGTTTTCTGTGTTCGTTCTGACTCTATCGCTGCATCCAAGATAAACATAATCTTCCGCGACATTCCTGTGTTATTCATGCGAGTTCTCGTTCGTCCTTGATATCGCCCGTGCCTTCATTCTGATACCGTACGTGAAACTAATTGAAACCCGATTCAGTCGATTGAATGTCTTTGATGGCCTCTGTACAGTAACCACTCCCTGTTGAAACGTTTTCCCACCACATCATGCTCAAGTAACTAACAGTTATTTATAGTTTAGTTAAAAAAATAACCTAATTTACTTGTAAATGTGAATGTCGCAGTAAAACTGTCAATTTAAAACTAAGTAATTTGAAACTTGCCCAGTCAAAACTCATTCTTGAAATATTTTGGAAGGTTATACATGAATATTCCTTAATTTTGGAACAGTTAAGTAAATATTTCAGCCAATAGGGGTTCACTTTTGTGTGTCTGGGATAAGATTTATATTTTTTATTATTGGTTTGAGCCGTTTAAGAAGCAAATTTTCGAATAGTTTTGACATTACAGGGAGCAGGGTTATTGGTCGATACCCTGTTTTCTCATTGGGTGACGTCCCTGGTTTTGGAATCATAACCTCTACAACTTTCCATTGAGACGGCACGTGTTTCAACCGGAACAGGGCATTAATAATGTTAAGCAATTTCGACACTGTTTTTTCTGGGAACTCCTTCAGCATTCTACCTGTTATCAAGTCGTAGCCTGGCGTCTTTTTCGCATTGATGTTGCTTTGTATTTCTTGGTTAAGTTCTTGCAGTGTAACTGGTAGTATTTCGAATTCGTCTGTTTTTTGGTTTATTATTCAATAATAAACCATTGTAATCGCTCTTGAAAAAAAAATTGTAACCCCCTGAAAATTTCATGGTTTACATTTCTAAGGGTGTCGAATCCGAATCTGCAATAACAATTTTTCCGTCCGTCGCCGTACGCACGATTTCTCCCAAACGGCTGAAGCAAAAAAGCTGCAATTTTCAGGAAACATACATGTTGGTCCGGCGACGCCCCAATTCTTGAGCCAGCTCTCTCACTTAATTTAAAGTGCCCTTTATGGGTTGTCAAAGTTTTGTAAAATCCTTAAAACAGTCAAAAAAAGTCAAGGCGGCCTAAATTTGTACTTTTTTGAAGAACTTTCCATGAGGAATCGAATGCCCCTCCCCAAGTCCGTAGGACAAATCATTCCCGATCTATGGCCCGATTTATCGTGCAAACATTTGCGTTATTTTGGTTTATTATTGTTTTTGTGTTGATATCAGTAACCTAGTGATGTAGTAATGTGGATACTGGAGTGAACTCCTAAAAGGCTTTGTAGCCGATACACGGGTTGAAGCATTCTGATAACCATGAAAAAAACGCTGTAAATTCTTTCACTTTGGTTTATTATTCAATTGGCTTACGTTCATGATTTGAATTTCTACTGAGCTTTGGAGTGTGCGTGTTTCACAGGTGATAGAGCGATTATTGAATTTCAGGAAATAAAATCGGCGCGTAAATCGGTTCTCATCCAAAGAACCTACTTGGATTTATCAGTTGATCATATTGTGTGCCTCCTGAAATTCAAAAATCTCTCAATCCTGTGAAACACGCACACTCCAAAGCTTAGTAGAAATTCAAATCATGAACGCAAGCCAATTGAAAAATAAACGCCAATGAACGAATTTGCAGCGTTTTTTTCTTTTTTTTCACGGTTATTAAAATGCTTCAACCCGTGTATCGGCTACAAAGCCTTCTGGGAGTTCACTCCAGTATCCACATTACTACATCACTAGGTTACTGATATCAACACAAAAACAATAATAAACCAAAATAACGCGAATGTTGGCACCATAAATCGGGCCATAGATCGAGAATGGTTTGACCTACGGACCTGGGGAAGGGCTCATTCGATTCCTCGTGGAGTGTTCTTCAAAAAGAGTACAAAGGGAGGCCGCCTTGACTTTTTTTGAGGTTTTTAAGGATTTTACAAAACTTTGACAACCCTTAAAGGGCACTTTAGATTAAGTGAGAGAGCTGGCTCAAGAATTGGGGCGTCGCCGGACCAACATGGATTTTTTCTGAACATTTCAGCTTTTTTGCTTCAGCCGTTTGAGAGAAATAGTGCGTTCGGCGGACGGACGGAAAAATTTTTATTGCAGATTCGGATTCTACACCCTTTGAAACGTAAACCATGAAATTTTCAGGTTTCCAATCCATTCCATATGAAAGAATGAAAGAAGTTGAGGTAATTGGTCAAACTTCCTGAAGATTCACACATAGCGTTTCAAATACAAGTTGCTTTTGCGGTTACTCGTCAGAGGCGGGCAGTAAAAACGAAAATTAATTAATTCCACGTAAGCGCATGCGCACACGTACCGCTTGTTCAATCATGATGAAATTCATATGAGACCTATAGGAGCGTTGTGCGTATAATCCTCTATCATATGAGCTAAATTGAATCAAAATTGTGAAAGTTATACCTGTTTCAAGAATTTCACGTTAGCGCGAAAGTCAGAGTGTACCGCTGATTATATTGAGATGAAATTCCTATGGGACCTCAAGAGACCTTATCCGTATAATCCCTCAGAATATGAGCTACATTCATTCAAAATTGTGGAAGTAATGGCTGTAACAAGGAAATGCAGACAGACAGCCAAATAGCCAAATTTGTTCCGTAGGCTATGAAACGTAAAATGCGAGTGGAAATTTTGAATTCGGACAACAAAAATGTTTTGGCTCCCGAAAGTAGATAGATAGATGAATTATTTATTGACATGACAGAAATAATAATACAAATAATAAACTTTATAATACATTTGAAATTAAACACACCATTATTTAGATTAGTGTTGTCAACTTATTGTCGGCAATAGGCAAGAAAAGAAAATGTTTCTATAAAACCTAAAGTAGGTACTAATTGGAATGCAACGCGGAACCAGGTAATTTTATTACACAGGTACTAGCTATAATATTTTCTAAGGGGATGTAACTGAAATCAACCAAGAGTATACGAGTATTTTGTATCCATCTCGGCTTCTATTGTAAGGTGATTTCAGAACTCTAGGTAAAGATTTGTGTATTACACGTATTAAATAGTGAACGCAAGGCTTCCGCTGCTTCTCAGACTTGGAAGCAAAATTGTTTTACATCGAGGTGGAGGTGTATTGCGCCTCTCTGCAAATGTTTTCAACGTCCTGCCCACGTTGAGTCGGAAACGTGAATGACCTTGCGAGATATTTGTGCAGTTCTCATCTCGCTCTGCACGCCGACACTCTCGCCGTTGGAACTAGAATAACAAAATGAGGAGGAAAAAATGAATTTTCATGGGCTGACTCTCGTCGAGTTTGGCGTGCTGGCTGGGGCGCGGGGCTCGGAGCCTGACTGACCTCCCCAACTTGAACTCTGAGTAGGACAGCCCTGCCCGCGCCGGATCTCCCTCGTTATCTCTAATTATGCATTCCACTCGCCCCATCTTTCTCTAATTCATACCCAACCGTCATCGGGCCCGAAGTGAGAGTCAACCGGCTGGCCACCTCTGCCCGCGTCCCTGCTCCGCCAAATCGCGAGAAATCGGTAGAGGGCATCGTTGATTTCAGAAGGTCTACCAAAAACATTTGAAAAATTTGGCGCTTCACGCCTCGCCAGAGGGCAAGCCCCCTGGACCCCGGACGCTTACTGCTTAGAGCCTGCGGCTGAAATTCAAACAAACATGTTATCCACGGTTATCCAAGAAACGGGACGTTATCAATCCTATATCATCAACGTGTCCTGTAAAATTGGGTATCAAGTTGATAAAATAACGTTTAAACTCAGTAAAAACTCTCAAATATTCGCGAGCATACCCATGCTGTTTCCTAGAACTCTCCACTTCATGATGAGATGACGCATTAGCATTAGAAAGAAAAAAATCGAATATGTTGACCCCCCCACCACACTGTCCTCCCTTTAGCCCTGGTTATTGACCTTAATAATCCCACCATCCGTTACTTTCCATCTTTATAACCAGTGAATCTGGGGGTGGGTATGGAGCATTTTCAAGGCTCAGACTTAGCTAGTACGGGTTCCAGTACCAGGGCGCCAGGAGCATCCAGGAGCTAAGACCGCGAAAACAGTTTTTGTCAGTTCTGGTGGTGAGGCCCCCACTCCTAGCACCTGACACTCTGGTACGTGTGACACTTCCGCGATACCCTCCTGCGTCACCCATCCTGCGTGACATTTTTTGGCTAGTTAGTCCATGGCTGAAGCATGTTCCATGCTAAAAACTGGTTGCAACTCTTTGATGGCTGGAATGATATGCACTCGACCAAAAAACAAACCCACTTCAAAGTTTATTTTAGTATGTTTCATAAAATGTTAACCTCAAAAATCGGGAATAAAAACAATCCGTCCATTTGCCGTTCAGAGCTTTTTTGATACTTCTGGACTAAACTAAATGAAAATTTGGTCAAAATCACATTTAGGAGTGAATTACCCGTGTCCAAAATCACTTTTCGGGTTTTAGGACTGAATTCTCAGGGTCAGAAATCACATTTGGAGTCTAGTTGAGACTGAATTATCGGGGTCAAAAATCACATTTGGTGTCTTGTTGGAACTGAATTCTCGCGATCAAAAATCACAATTAAAGTCTAGATGGAACTTAATTCTCGGCGTCAAAAATCATGATGGGTTTATTCATGGAACTTTATACGTTTATTGTTGATTTGTTTTTATTTATCTCAAATTTCTTATATTTAATGTGAACAGGTAGACTAGACATAATAACTGCTCTGAAATTCAAAATTTGAGATGATATTTTTCGTGTTTGAAGGCTAAACAAGGTTGCAGATGGATTCCTTCCACTAATGCCTTTATTATTCTATGTTGCGTGGATGCATCGATTTCCCCATTTATTAGAAATATGTTTCCACAATCAGTTTGACTCTTCCTAGCTCCATTATCTCAGTAACACAAAGCACTGTATTTATTGAAATACGCATTCTGGAAAATGGAAAAATGACTTTTATTTAAACGTTACGTAGGTACAACCAGTGTTGGCAAAAAATGGAATTTCAATTCCAATTAAAAATTTCAATCACAATAATTTTCATGCAATTGTGGGCACAATATCTTCAATTAATCATGCTAAAAATTCAGATTGTAGCTGTTATTCCTAAAATGAGCTTTTGTGAGCATATCGAGAAGAAAAATGTACACCTCTCTCCCCCAACGTTGCCACCTCACATTTCAAAGTTTGTAGATTACGAATCTGCGAATCCCCTCCAGGCCTCATTTAAATTGATCGAAACAATCACCAATTCCGCACAAGAATTAGGTCTAGTGAATTTGTGATTTAGGGTCTAGTTGGCCCTAACATCTTGCCACCCCGACCCCCTCGTACTGTGGGAAATACAAAAAAAAATGTTGCAGAATGGTTTTTTTTCTGGGTTCTTACGAATTTTGTCGAGTGGGGTGTCGTTTTCCGTGTAATTTTTAAGGCTGAATCGACTGAAATTGGTCACAGTTCCATCCCTTTCCAGTGAAAAGCGGAAAGTTTTCATCCATGGGTCAAAATTGGAGAAGATAGGGCACAGGGTCAAGTGAGGTATGGGTTTCCATGTAATTTTGAACGCTGAATCGATTAAAAATACTCCCGGAACGCTGAAATGCACAAAAACCTAGAAACTAACGATTTTTAGGGTTAGAATCTCGAAATTAAGTTATATAATAAACATGAAAAATTCCAGTTTTTTTCGTCTAGTAATTGGTAATTGTCGGTTTAATTGCCAATTACTATGATAGTGGTTATAATTGAGAGGGTAATTCACTTCTTTATGTATTCAGCTGAATTTCTATAGTTTTGGTTGAAATCCCAATCGTTTTAATTTAATTGAAAATGTAATTAATTACTTATTGTAATTAATTACTGCTAACTCTGGTTACAACAAACTTTCTGATAAAAAAGTACGAATTTGTAGAGTTTCACTTTTTTTTCTTTAATCCGCTTTCGTCTATTTATACCGTTAATATTGGTTTCAGGAGCACCGGCAACATTCTTCACGCAGCACACGACGAGACCTCACACAAACGAACCTCCATCAAACCGATAACGAATTACCCTTTGGCCACTTCGAAAAGTGTCCACCATCAGGTTGGTCTACTGTTAAGAAAAATACAAACTACTTAAATGACGTTAACATTTTTCGAGTCGAAAATCCAAAAAAAAATCCTTCATGGCGGCTTTATAGTTGCTCAAAGTTTTTCTTAGGGATCAAAAATTCTAAAATAGAGTGACAGCTTTGAAGTTAGCCAACGTTTTACAAAATTGCTCAAACTAAGTTTTAAAAAACCTGATTTGGGGTGTTTAGTGAAAATGATCATCGAGAACATGGTAGTCTAAGGCACATGAATGACATCTGCCTAACATTTCCCGTAACAATACTCCTGAATTGAGTTGAAAAGAACTTCGTCGTCGCTGTCGGAACTGAAGGTGGTTGGATCCGCCATGTTTGTCGTTATCTACGTGGTTAAGGCGGTATACCGAGCTGAAATAGCGGGTTAGCTTATCTATGGAATAAACTCGGAATAACCTCTATTCGGAGTTCGTACAACCCATTTTTTCGTTATTCGTTAGATAAATCTTATCTATACTTTATTCCGAGTTCGTACAACCGGCCCTAAGTGGAAAAAATTACATACTAGGTACTTATTTCAGAAATGGATCAAAAATTCCTTCATTATTTCGCTTATTCGTAGGTGGTAGGGATGAGACTTCAATAACGTAACGAGTTAAAGTAGCTAGTTAATTCCTTTTTCTGTGTTATCGCAATAATCAGTTATTTGAAAGAGATGTTATGCATAATAACCTCTTAACGCAGACTTAACTTGGGACTTGGGATAAGGGGGAAAGTGTTACGCACTGAATCGTGCATGGCGAAATTGTGGAAGTTTGTAAAAGAAAACGTAGTCTAATTCCACAGAAATCAAAAGATTTGCAACGTTGAATCGATTTCGATGGTTAGTTCATCATCAGTAACGGAACAATAGCTGAATTTGCATCCGAGAAAACAGTGGTTTTATAGAGACACAAGAGAGGGAGCTTCAATCTCTTAAAGAGTTGAAGCTGGTCAGAGCTATCAAAAATTCCAGCACCCTCTCAGATAAGAGTATACGGTATGATCAAATTTAAACTGTAGGTTAGTTTTTACAGTGAATGCTGGAACAGTTCAGAATCGAACTTGGTTCCTTCTAGGACCAATACTGAGGGGATGAGAGCTGTTCATGGGACTGTTCATACTAGTTTTTGAACCCATTAGGAACTGATTTTCGTCAACATCTGAATCCTCCCCCTTTCCATATCGAGAGGAATTGAAAATTCTAAAGACTCGCAACAGGAATAGCAATAACACTAGCAGATTGGTTAATGATTGGTTGATTGGATAATGATAAAACTGACTAGAAGTTCCGAAAAAAATCTCAAACTCTCGGGACTAGTTCAATACAGTTCTGTAACGGCTGTCGGAACAGCGAACACTTGCTCTGTGCATATGACCCAAAAGGGGCGTGGTCAGTTCAGAACCGTTCCATAATCACAGTTTAAACTAACCTAATATCTAGTCGTGGGTGAACGGCGTTCTTTAATGGCAACAAACTTAGCTCTTATCAAAGATAACTTGATAAGGTTGTGACTTGTTGCGACAGGCTCGAGTTGTTTGGAGTCAGAACAGCTGTAAATGTGATCAGTTCGTTGATAGCTTCTTCAAATTTCCTCGTCAAGTTTATCGCACGAAATGCCAGCCTTTATGAATAATAATAATAGTAGTATAGCTGAGAAAATACGTCTGTCGTCTAATTGCACCCTCTGCAGTTGCTCCACTCGTGGCACCAGGGAAGTAAGGAAATGCGAAACTACTTTACCTGAACCCTACTTTTACTTTGTGTGGTCCCTTATCCTTAATGAACATTCTGTTAAAACATGAATGAATGAATAAATTATTGAAATTATTATTTGTATTGGGTTTTCGGCATTACAAGATCAGCAAGCAGATTCAAGCAGTAGCAAACTTGAACTAACTAGAAGCAGTGAAAAACAAAACTATCGATTTTTATATCAGTATATCGATTAATAATGTTAATCATTGAATTAAACGCCATAAACATTCTTTAAAATTGCTAACTGGTTATTTACACAGCCTTTTCATTTGGTTAAGCCATTTTCCGGAGCAATTCAAATCAATCAAATCCAGCCTATAAAGCAAATTGAATATTGGACTTGTTAATTACATTGTGAACCTTGAAAAACTTGGTTTGGTTTGAAAACACGTATCAATCACTAAAATTGAGTGTTTAGTTCAAATTTGAATTCTTAAAGACTGATTTGGTTTCAAAATTGTTAGCATTTAAATTGGTTTTGACCAGGTCCAATGAGGCTAGAGAAAACGGTTACAAATCTGAAATGTAGGTATAGGAAAGTAAAATAGCTTCTACTTGATAATTTCATTATTAATTTACTTATTAGTGAAATCGTATAATTTACGGCAAGCCCATATGGAGTCTTTTTGTTACAAACCTACATTTCCTCAAGGAATTATTTTGTAGTTGCAATTAGGGTTGCCAATCAATTTTTGATTTTCACAAAAATCTATGCTTGACCACCGATTTTTTCGATTTTTTTTTACAATCGATTTTCATGGGTCGATATTACTTTTTATTCAGTTGGACATAATATGTATCGATATTATAGATATTTATGAAAAGGGCCCCTTTTTTCTCCAGGGGAGTATTTTGCTAAATTTCGAATCATTCGGACGATTTTTAGAGAAGTTATAGGTGTTTCAAATATATCTCATTTGCGCAGGACACAATTATCGCACGATTTTTATGATATTCGAACTATACCTTTACACAATTTCAGGTTTTACTCTAAGGTACTTTTGAGAAATTTATTTGATTACCGATTTTGACGAGAAACAACCACAGCTTTTGCCCGACCAAGCTGAAAACCTTGCGGGCACCATGTCGGCTCCTGAGGAGTATTAATAGTGTTAAGGTTTAATGAATAGTAAATTTTTTCTCCAGAAAGTTCAATAATTTCCAATCATTTTATTGACGATTTTTTGCAGAATTATAGTCAAATATATCTCATTTGCGCAATTATCGCACGATTTTTATGATATTCGAACTATACCTTTACACAATTTCAGGTTTTACTGTACGGTACTTTTGAGAAATTTATTCGATTACCGATTTTGACGAGAAACAACCACAGCTTTTGAACCAAGCTGAAAACCTAAACTAGCACCATGTCGGAGGAGTATTAATATTAATGAAAAATCAAAAGTTCAATATCATTTGCACCATTTTTGAGGCAGTTATGTGTGACAGACGGACATTCCATTTTTTGAATCTAGACATCTTGAAAGTTTAAAAGTGAACCATTAAAAAGAAGAAGAAAATTTAATCGATTTTTTGGTGGTTCGATTCGACTACCCTAGTTGCAACTGTGAGAGTAGTGCCTGTTGGTAGTGCATTTTAATGTGACAGCTGACAGCCCTACAGACTTGTTAGCGTGGCCTCAAGTGTGTAAGTCAATTTTGTTCTTCTTTCTTTGTCGATTCACGACTGTTCTATGGTTTCCAGGCCCAACCAAACAGAGGTGTCCAGTTCGCCGAGGATCAGGACGTGAAGAAGGAAGTGTCGCTGAAGCGGTCTAAAAGCCTGAGCGCTGCTCACGGACCCCAGACGCACGTTTCTTCTGAGCTCAGCCTCTTCGAGAAACACAGCGCGTCCGACCTCGTGAAAAAGGCCTGCTTCAGTAAGGACATACTTTTCAGTTTCTATCCTTGACAATTTGTATTTTGGTACATTATTGCGCTGTAACCGGAAATGAGCATCGAAAATTTCGGAGTGGGATGAATTGAGCCCCGCTGGCGGCAGAATTTAGCCACGATCTGAAAAATGGATAAGAAGCCAGGGAGTTAGGACTGCCGACCGTCATAGTAGGTACTTACTTATCTCCTTTAACTCCTAGAGGAGCATAGGGAATCCACGAGTTTTTCATTCGTCCCTTTGGGCAGCAGTCCTCCCAGCATCTTGCCAAGTTTTGCCTGTCCGGTTCAGCTCCTTCTTGGTCGATCTGCGCCATGTTGTCCTCGGCCTACCGCGCCTCCGCTCTCCCTGAGGGTTCCATCGCAGGGCTGATTTTTCGACCGCACCGTCTGGCTTTCTTAGGTTGTGGCCTATCTACTTCCGCTTCCCCTTTCTTATTTCCAGATGGATCGGTAGTTGGCTGGTAGCTGTCCATAGGTCCTCGTTGGATATTCGTTTTGGCCACCAAATCCCCAGGAATCGTAGTAGGTACTTACTTATCTCCTTTAACTCCTAGAGTTGAATAGGGCATCCACAAGAGTTTTTCATTCGTCCCTTTGGGCAGCAGTCCTCCCAGCATCTTGCCAAGTTTTGCCTTACCGGTTCAGCTCCTTCTTGGTCGATCTGCGCCTTGGCTGCACCAATAACATATTTCCAGTCGCTAGGCAAGAGCGCTTTAATTGTTTTCTTTGCTCCTTCGATTAGAGCAAATTCTTGGGCAAAAAACAACATTCTATGCTATTCCATCACTCGCCACGTGAACTTCGGAGTTCACCGGAAGCTGGCGCATTCTCTCGACACAGGTACGAACCAATGCGAGTAGAAATCACTTCAGAAGTTACATTCAACGTTATTCCACCGGAAAAAAAATCGCAAAATCCAACATACAACGTTATTCCCGCCACCCCTTCAATTCCCTATCGCTCCTGAGCTAGGTGAATCTTACTGCTCCTCAAGCAAGCTCCAGTACACAAATCGTCTTCACCGCTCCTTTTTCATCCATAAGTTATTTATTCAACCACCTAATCAATTACCCAGAGAACCTAACCTCCTAATCAACCAATCTTTAAAAATAGACTTTTTTTCGATTCTTTTAGCTCTATTTGCTCTTGCCTTCTTAGTAAAAGTTGCATTTTGTCTCAAGTAGTATAAGTATTATAAACTTATAAAATCACTAAAATAAAACTCTATATTATGTAGTTTTAATGGGCGAAGTTTTGGTTGTATAAAATTTAAATGAATTCGTGCATGGTTCTATACGTGTAGACGTAGGGTATATTGGTAGGTAGGCCAGGGCTATGTCCAATCCTAAGGAAAGTATTTGGACCCCACCAACCCTCCAGAGGTGGATAAGTTAAGATGCCACAAGATAGGAATAATAAATAACTAGTAATAATATTGAGGGTTAATGATATAACATTAATATCCGAGTTAACCAATGAAATAACACTCAACACAATGGTTTGTAATAATTTATTGGATAATAAATTGACTAGATTGAATTAATTATTGATTGATTACAACTAAATAAAATAAAATCAATATTCTAATTTTTTATTGTAAAGAAATTAGGAGAATTCACAATTTATTGTAATCCTATTGCATATTATGTGTTTTATATTTCATTATATAAAATATTCATTCCTTGGAGTTTGTCGACTTTGATCATTCAATTGATTAAAACTAAGCAGCATTGATTTTAGAACATCAACATACATCAGTTCTTATCAGTTCATTAACATTGGAATTATGATTTCAGATCCAGATGACCTGCAATCGATGCAGTTGATGGACTTGGCTAAGGTTTTAGTGGACAAAGCGATGGACGATCGTGCTCACGCCCAATCTTATGCATCGATATGTCTAAATATCATTGAAGTACGTCCTCACGTTCTAGTTTGTCTCTACAAGGGACTTTTGGGTGTTGAAGTTTGTGTTATTGAGTTGAAGTTGTATTTTGTGAATTGTTGACAAACAACACGGACATACTCGTGAACCGCACCAAAAAGTCTTTTTTGGTGTGGTTCACTCGACGACGTTGACGGTACCGTCTGTAGAAAAATGCGGACTGCGCATGCGTGACGTCCCGTCCGTCATGCAAGCCGTCATGACGAACCGTCTGAAATCGGTTCTCCTATGCGTCTTTCCTTGACGAGTTGGCAGTAACATAACCTTCCATATTTATAACCCATTTCACCTATTTCTCATAATCCGTTTTTGGCATTGTACAAGTTTTTTTTTTTTTTTTTTTTTTGCACGCGGTAGCAATAAGGAACGTCCGTGTTGTTTGTCAACAATCCACAAAATACAACTTCAACTCAATAACACAAACTTCAATCCACAATAACGACAGTATACAACTTCCAATGAATGTTGACGTCACGTTAAACGTGACTTCAACAGCCGGTAGCCTTGATGCTATTCGTCATGGAAATGTTAGCATCCAACTGCTCGCCTCAACTCGGCGACCACGGTTTCCTAGTCGTCGTCCACCAAAAAGTCTCTTGTATGTTGGTTGTTATCTCCTCTACCAAATATTGACGTGTAGTGGTTGGTATGAGCTTAAAAAAATACTGATTAAGCATTTTTGTTGATGAACCAACCTTGTTGACAAATACGCAAGTTCTACAATAGAGGAAATAAACACTTTAGTTCAACAATTTGATATCTCAAGTTTACAAGAATCTCTCATGTTTAAGAGTTGAAATACTGACATCTTACCAACTTAAGTTCTTATTAATTTAAGGAATTGCATTTTCTTTTGAGCAGGAGTATTATAGTATAGTAGTAGTATAGAGTATAGTCCACGACAGATAAATTCTATTGAAATCGGATGAGATTTAAGTTTAAGAAATAAACACGTATCGAATATCTTAAGCCCCATTTGTTTATGCTCTCTTCTTCTCTTTACATTCTGTGTGATGTGTGATGGATATGGTTGGACTGCCCTTCCCGATTCTTGAATTCCCCGCCTTGGGAGATATAGACACTACTCACACGGGGATACTCTAATTGCGAAAAAACCCAAGCAAAGACCCAGCACGTGTTTTTAGATGTTGCCGCTCAGATGGGGTGATTCCAGTATCGGGGACTTAGCAACGTCGCTAAGCAGAAACTCGCAGACTCGGCTTGCCAGTCTCCCATCCCTTAGTTGCCTGATTGTGATGAACGAGCAAGCTTTCAACATAAAATTCGTCGAGGAAGTAGAGAAATTTCCAGTGTTATACAATTATAAACTCAAAGAATATTCCAGGAAAGATGTTACGGAAAAGGAGTGGAATGAAGTAGCCAAGATAGTTAATCTCAAATGATGTTCTTCTCTATGTAGGGGTGTAATTACATCTTTCTCGTTTTCCTTTTGCTGTTGCTTTGCTGTTTGATGATGTCCTCATCACTACTAGAATCACTAGTCGTATTATAAAAAATGAACGAAGCTTCAACAACAACAGACCTCTCCTACAGCTTGATGGAAACTGAATACTAGCAACCCGAGTAGCAGCTGTGTGAAGATGAGAGGCAACTGAAGTCTCCCAGTATTAGGGTATCCAAATCTCTAGTATCGCAGGATTTCGGTATCCCCGTGTGAGCAGCGCCATACCAGACGCATTCCAGCGTCCTCCTCATATTACATTAGTGCGTGGCACCCTGAAAGAAAAAAACAAAATGTGTTGATTCGTGACGAAATACAGATTCATACTGTTTGATTGGAAAAGGATATTGATATCCATAAAATAGAACTTCATCATAGTTCACTATGAATTGCGTCTTAATTTTTTCATTCACATTACTGCGCATGCACGAATCCACATAACCCTTGTTGATTCTGCTATCAAGCAAAATAGGAGATTGGAGATGGTGTGCAATTTTTTACCGTAATTTTTAATTCAACTTTTGTCAACCTCAAGATGAAATATATTTTCATTAAAAAATATTTAATGAATTCATTCCATTACTATCACTTCAGTGAGGGTCACTCGTAATACAGAATTTCCTGATACACTTCTCCTAATTGATGATATTTTGCTTTAGCTCAAACTACCTATGAGGGAATTTCGAACTAGTTACAATAAATAAAGATGCTACACCATAAATTATGAAGCACAACTAATTTTATGGACGTTTATTGGTTGAATATTTGATTTAATGTAGTACGTAACTAAGATTGTTGTTGTTTCCACAGAAAGAGAGTTCGGGCACATTCCTTGAGTCGCTTTTAAACATCTCCCAGTTCACTGTTGAGAAAAAGTGTTACAAGGATGGCACCCATCGCTACCATGCTTTCATGGCGTTCTTGAATGAACTTTACTCGCTTGTAAGTATGGTTTTTTTATGGTTGCTAGGTGTATGTACTTACCTAAGTATTAGATGAAAAATTGCTTGTTTTACACTGGTAATATAATTTTTATTATGAAGGGTTGACGTTTCAGAGAAAACAGACAGTAGCAGCCAAAGGTTTATTACCTTATTACAACAGTAACAACGTACAAAGTAACAATTACCTTATAAATTTACTACTTAGTGTTAAGTTTTTTAAAAATTCTAGTCTGTTAGAAGTGCAATCCACCTTCCAACCTATGTTATTCTAAGGTATGAATAGGGTCCACACAGCTGGACAGAAACGTTACCGACCTAAATAAACCTTTAGCTTCTACAAGGTGGTTTTCTCTGAAATGTCAACCCTTCATAATGAGTATATTCATTCAGCCGGGAATTCATCCCACCAACACCAATATTGAATATAATTTTTGAAAACTATTATGTATCTCAGATGATAAGAAATTGGGCAAACTTGTGTTACAGTAGGACTCCTCCCGCCATGATTTAATTTGATTTTTTCCAACTTCAGCGCATAAGGAGGTTCATTCTTTCACGTGTATAGTGTCGCATTATTTTCTTTATCAAATTTTGTGGCTCCTAACTACGCAGAGTTTCTGATATGCAAATGATGCTCATTACAGATTGTTACTATTGTTTTGTTCGAGGAGTAGAGCCCACAGATGAAGAGGTTTGATTGCCTCATAGCTCATCCCGTTCTAGCTAAAGGAGAATTTCCCCTTGTACCTAATACAGATTGAAGGATTATGTGTAACTGATTGAAATCACGCAATTAGTGGTTTAATATTTGTTTAGGGCAGGATCTGATATATGATTACCATTGATCAACACGGACAAAAACGAATATTTTCAGCGAAATCTCTCTTTGGCTCAGATGAGGTGTGGAGTACTGCTTAGCGTCCACTAGTGGGTTAAAAGAAATTGTGGCAAGTTTCTGCTTTGCCTCTCTCACAACCACAGGTTGTCAGGTTCGTTTCCCGCGTTTGGCAGGAAAATTTTTGCCCCATATGAATATGGTATACACACTTGGACTCAAGAGAAACGTTTTGCCCCTTAGACAAAACAAAACGGTGAATGTACGTGCCACAAGTGCCATAAAATCATAAAACCATTAAAAAACGCTGCAAATGCTTTCACTGGGGTTTAATATTCAATTTGGCTTGCATTCATAGGTAATTTGAATTTCTACTAAGCTTTGGAGTGCGCGTGTTTCACAGGTGATAGAGCGATTATTGAATTTCAGGAGATTTGCATAGAGCACGTAAATCGGTTCTCAACCAAAATACCTATTTGGATTGATCATCCTGCGAGGCAGCGCTGCACCACCTTGTTACCAGAGTGGAAACTGTGCTATCTTCAAGGGAATTTGCGATTGGCATATTTCTGGATATAGAAGGGGCCTTTGACTCCACCTCAGTAACATCCATTATAAGGGCTAGGCAATCGAGGCAGCAGCTGCGGAGAGCCTCAGGAAAAAAGCCCACGTCCGTATCCTCTCAGACAGCCAAGCCTCGATAAAAGCATTAATGGCACCAACCATCTCTTCAAGATTGGTTTGGGACTGCATGCAAACCCTTAATAACCTGGCAAAACACAACCGGGTTCGCCTGGAATGGGTGCCAGGGCATAAAGGAATATCTGGTAACGAGAAGGCTGACGAGCTTGCAAAAAGGGGCTCCCGAACCCCATTTGTAGGCCCTGAGCCGGCAGTCGGTATACCAAAAACCGCCTTCAGGGGGACCATCAACATGTGGGTCAATAAACAAACCACTAGTAGATGGCTCAATATCGAAGGACATGTCCACAGTAAACTTATGGTGGAGAAACCCAACACCAATATTACTGACTGGCTACTAGGCAAAAACCGTAGGGAACTAAGAACAATGGTCGGCCTCATAACCGGCTTTGTACCCCTAAGGTTCCACCTACACCGCATTGGGGTAACACAAAGTACAACCCTGTGCAGGCTATGTGAGGAGGCTGACGAAACGGCATCCCACATAATATTTGAGTGTCCTGCACTCGCATCTCGTAGATTTGAACTCTTTGGGGCTCAAACCCCAATGAGGTCTATTCAGAGCGAACAATTAATCAAGGGCCTCAAACCCCTCACCAAGGGGCTGAATCTCCATGATTAAAAGTAAAACTCCCAGGAAAGTACAATAAGCCAACAGGCTTCCGTGCTGGGGGCTCCCAAACCCCCACCCTGAGAGTTTTAATCCTACATCTACATCTACATTGATCAGTTGATCATATTTGTGTGCCTCCTGAAATTCAATAATCGCTCTATCACCTGTGAAACACGCACACTCCAAAGCTTAGTAGAAATTCAAATTATGATTGCAAGCCAAATGAATGAAATTGAATAATAAACCCCAGTGAAAGAATTTGCAGCGTCTTTCATCAGTTTTGCCAATTCGAAAATTTTTGGTTTTCCATCAAGTCGATAGAAATGTAACGCCCTTTCAAATGGTAAAATCAAATTAGAAGTTACTCCTTTAATTAATATAAATAGGACGTTTTAGTTGTTTGAAAATCAATATACGAAAAACTATTTTGGCTAAAAAATCCTATGCAAAGAATCATATATTTCTCACCGCAAGAGTCAAAAACTTGTATTTTTGTTAAAAAACAAAGGTTCTTCATTGAAAATTCGGCCAGTAATCATTCGTCTCTCCTTATCCATTAAATCTGGGACTTCGTGATTCTAGAGATTCCAATAAATTATTCTGTTTCAGTATTTGAAAGCAGTGCAGTACCTCACCATAGGTGTTCGTTTGACAAATTAATGTGAAGGAATATTTTTATAGCAGTAATATTACATGACCTACTCTTAGTTGTACGCAGGCTCATGAGTTTGGAGTACCTGGCTCAATTTTACCTAATTTCCAGCTTTAACTGGCTGAGGACACTGCATCATACACTTCAGCTACCTCTAGGATTATTAAGAGGTTGTTACCAGAGTGAGGGTAGATGGTTGCCAATGATTGCTATGTGGTTATTTCTCTATATATTAGAGTGGCCCTTATTTCCCAACTTTTTTGTTCCCCCTCCCAACCCCTAAAACTGGTCTAGTACACAAAAACATAATCCTGTGAAGTTTCATTAAATCGGACATGATTAAATCGTGCCCCAACAGCCCTGTGTGGTGAGGTTTGAAATTTTGGAATTAACGAGTAAGGATTTTTGGAATTAACTCATTTCGAACCCAAATCCAACTGGAGCTTTATTGTGGTAAAACATTATTTTTATTATAATTGAATAAGTGCTTACATTTCTTAGTTAGTTAGTTAGGCTGATCTTGGTCGAAGAAGGATACTTGTTCCGGTAGTCTTTGACGAACTGAAGTACGCACTGCCGCTCATCTTCATTCCTGGTGAGGATGTTGCCGTACTCTTCTATCAATTTTATCCCTCTCTCAGCTACATCATTGACTTCCAATAGCTGTAGCCCTTTTTTATAGTTTTCGTCGTTTCCCCAACCAGAGGGATGCTTCCGCAAAAACGCCTCGTCAATCGAAAATCTCGTGAAAAACTTCTGAGATTCTGATGTTAAACGAAGATAAATCTTTGTTGCAAACTGTCCTGATCTTTCATGACAGTACCTTCCTTTTGTAAGTCAGGTTCGTCAAGTGGTGAGGAACCTACCATTTTTTCTTTGACGTGAATTGCACTTCCTCATCAAAAAACGCGAAAGCTGCGTTCTCTGGGGAGAGGTACCACAAGTGGTTCTTGAATTTTCTCGCGGCTGGTTGACAGATTTCTGGATCAACTGATTCGTATCGTACAATGTTTTGTAAAAACTTCAGGTCTTCAGATGGTGCTTTGATGGCGCAGGGGGCTAAAAACCCAACTCTTATATAAATCTGTGTTAGAAAAATACAAATTCTCCTCAGACCGTCCTCTTCTTTTTTTGTCAGTTTGAATTGATCCCTGAACAGGTATATTTTAAGTGCATATATTGCTTTAGCCATCCATCGAGCATCACTAGTAGAACCTGGTATGCAAAACTTGATTCCACGAGGTGGAACATCTCCGAGGAAAATTACCGCTAACTCGAGCAGTTCTCTGTAGTCTTCCCGGCAATGTTTTTCTTGTAAAAATTTCTGCATTAAGAGTTGGGTGTTGACGATCTGCATTTTTTGGTTGACAGTCTTTATTTGATATGGCATATATGGGCTGACTAATGATTTTGATGAACTCTGATGCATTAGGGGATTGGGTCACGCTTTAAACTGAACCTTTTGAGCTCAAATTTTTATGGAGTTATTTTTTCATACCAGAGACTAAGTTACGAGGTTGGGAGAGGTAATTTTTTGAGTTTAGAGAAAAACCCCATTGCTAAAAGCCACCCTACTATACATCCCAACTATTCAATTTTATTCCAGGGGTTTATATAGGAATGACGACCGCCCAGACCAGATAGAATTGTTTATCGCAAATCCAAATTTTGGTGTAAGTGGCTAATCATTCCCCCAAAGAACTTAAGGTTTAATTTTCCCCCTGAGCAAGAACATCTTAGTTGAGGTTAGGGAAGGTCATAGGTATAGAGTCAATGATATTATTCATTTCTATAACCATAACAGGCACAGCGAGTACATAATGCTCTGTGGACAACTTACAAGCTGTTCACTCTTTCTTCAAATTTTGCTGCAAAGCTGTCTTTAAATAACGAATCCGTTCCCAGTAATAAAGCCCATTTGGTTCGAGTCTTCACTGGTGGTCTTCACTTTTAACTTCATCATGAAATGTGATACTAATTATCCTAAATTGTTCTACAAAACTAATAATTGTTTTATTTGTTGATTGTACAGTTGAAGCCGAGACAAATTCACCTGCGGCCTCACGCTACAGTCTCGCCGACGCTCACAGTTCTGAGTCTCATAGTTCAAGTCTGCCAGAGCGTCTTGTCACAGAAGAATTTGACTCACAGAACTGAGGTTTGTTGTCAAATTAAGTACGAGCACTGAATATATTGTGATGCATCACTTTTTTAATCTGGGGGACACTTGAACTTCTCAGATTGTTGATGAGAAACTAGGATTATGGTGTTTTGAATAATGGACATGATTGCATTATCTATCGAACCTTGGAATGGGTAATTCCCCGTTTAGCACCTCTTTGTTCTAGTCTGTGATGGATATGGTTTGTTGCCCCCTTTCCGATTTTCGAATCTGTCGCCTTGGGAGATGAGTCGGACGCCTGCAAGCGTCTGGGACATCCTCTGAGCGTGGCGGAGCATAATAATGCATCCACCTGCTCGGAAGGGGCAACTATACCATTCCATCACCTTCACATGGTAGCAGAGCATGGTTACGTCCATTGGCCCTATTATTGTAAATTGTCCTGATTATCCTGCTGCCCCTATTCACTCGCAACCCGCCCCCTCCCCTGTGGCTGTTTGCCCCTTTAATTTGATTAATTTTAAATTGTCATTCCCCTGCCCAACTCAATTGCTCAAATTGCTAGCCCCCCCCCCCCCCTCCGATTGAGAATCAATACTCCATTCATGCCCCCTCTTCCCTCCCCCCTGGCTTTTCTCAGAGCACAAGGAGTGTGATGGATATGGTTTGTTGGCCCCTTCCCGATTTTAGAATCTGTCGCCTTGGGAGATGAATTGGACGCCTGCAAGCGTCTGGGACATCCTCTGAGCGTGGCGGAGCACAATAATGCGTCCACCTGCTCGGAAGGGGCAACTATACCATTCCATCGCCCTCACAACTCATATCAGCTGACATGATGGTGGAACATTAAAGTAACCATGAAAGGTTCCCTAAATTCCCTAATATTATCTCGATTAACATTGAATTGTAGTCGTTGTACCACACCATGAGTTTCATCATGATCATATCGTTAGTATCTTCGCATGCACCAATCACAAATGATTGTAACAAAGTAAGAATTAAAGAGAACTGCTGTTCTTTCCCAATTTTGATTGAATCTACAGGGATATTACGGTTTTATCTGTAGAACGTCATGAATACACTTCATTCCTCCTGGCTTTCCGACAAAAACCACCCAATTGTTCTTAGTATTTACAATTTACTCTCCACCTTTATCTACTGTTTCCTCCACCGTTGGGAATCTTTTGTTTGTCCTGTAAAACAATTTCGCATTGGATCGGAATTAAACCAGAACTGGAGAAACTAGAGGCGTTGAGGGCTGTTACCTACAACTCCAGTTGTTTGAACTTTAACGGTATGAATAATATTTCGGATTTTGCATTGTGAGTCATCAGATTCTGGGACCACTAAATGCCAATTCGTTTTTCAAATAATTCCAAAAAAGTGGAGTTAAGATGTAATGGGAAGAAATTATAAACGTTTGTTGAATCAGTAAGCTTTTGAGGGAACCTTCAACTATAATCAGGCCCCTCGAAAATTGCCCTCCAACCCTGCATTCTGGCAGAGAAAATACAATTAATTTTTCTGTCCCAGTCAAGTCTGTCCACCCTCTTCTATCTCAGAAGAAACGATCTCCTGGAGGGTTGACTGTAACGCCCTTGCGGATCTGTAGGTTAACAAGAAGCACCCCAGAGCGACGCAAGTTCCATTGAATCAAAGCTGGAAGTAGTGATCCCAACAGGCCACCAAACTTGGGTGTAGAGCTAGTGGCAGGAATGGTAGGATCTAACAGTTTGTACCCAAAGCTGAGAGAAAAGTTGGCTCGAAATTCTGTTCTGGAGGTAAGCCTAATTTTTCCCATTGGTGTCTGTGGGTGGTAGGTTGGACCAAATCCTTCCACAGGCTGTAGTTTGGAGACCCCTGCTCTAGAGCACGAGCCTATTAGCTTTGTTGATACCAGTTCAGCCATTAATGTTCTTGCCATGAATCCTTCGACATTGTCAACGATTGATCGAATATTTTGTGCTCAGGTGGAATGTCTCTTCTTCACGGTGACGACTGTGGGGCGGGACATCGAGGCGGAGGAGCCCAAGCTTCTGGACGCGCTCATGTGGAGCGTGCGAGACGCCTTCCTCTCCCCCACCACCTCGTCGCCCATCAAGAAGACCCTCCTCCAGCTCGTGGAGCTACGCGCTACCAAGTGGCATCTCCCAGCCACAGCCATAATGTATTACCAAAGTCCTAACCCTTAAACACTTATTTCTTGTTACCATGCCATATTGCGATTTCTTCCTTTCGTATTTAAAACATCTTGTACTACCTTGTTTTTACCAATTTTGTATGGCCCTCTAGTCAAAGGTTTAACAATAATATTCTTCTTTTTTATTACCTACCTACTTATAGAAATAATTGTAAACAAGAATAAACGCATTAATTTTTTATTTGATTTTCCATATCCATCAAATTAGTACCTTTTCTTACAAACTTGAGAATAAAAGACTTATACGTCCACATTTTGATCATTTGGTTATCATTTGATCTTAATCTTTTTGGGCAATAGATGTATATATACATTTATCAGACATCTTCAAGTGGTCACACTGTGGCTGATCGCATTTTCTGGCAGTCATGAGTCCAGAAAAAGAATCATCTTCAATTTCACTTTGTATAGATAGTTCTTGTGGTTGATTACTTCTGCATTTGCAACCGTTGTTATGAGAAGACTCTAAGTGATCAAGATTGTAGTCTGTAGTCTACAATCAAGGGTCAGAGCATTGGAAGCAATGCAGTGGCGGTCCTAGGCTTACAGTTGGGGGGGGGGGGGGGGGGGTCATTGTTAGAAAATTTAATACATTTTTTAATTCATATTTAATCACTTCACTTGAGGGTTTTTAATCCAGGTTAAAATTAACAGAAAACAGAGGAAGAAAAAAGTGTGTTTGCACAATAGGCTTATTATAAACCATAAAATTAAAAATTTTGGGTTGGGGGGGGCTCAAGGACCCCCTTGACCCCCCCCCCCCCCATGGGACCGCCCCTGAAGCAATGGGAATGATATATTTGGATGACATGTCAATACAGGTTTTTAATTAAATTTTCGAAATTTGCTTTTCTTGAAAACATCAGAAATGCAAACCACAATTATAAGATCTTGATAAACGGAAGACTTTAAGTGAACCGTGAAGATCCCGGACGAAACTAGAAATTTGCACGAAAAATTACGTTCCAACTTTATACATTAAATGAAGATTTAATATCCTCGTATCTGCTAAAGTTGCTCGCAACTGTCTAATATCATAGTTTTAGATATCATTTATTGAATTTACCAGTATAGATTCATTGTTTTTAACCATACTTAGTACATTAAAAAACCGTTTCAAGATTTGTCCAAAAGACTTGAAGTACAGAATTGAAACGATCGAATAATTGCTGAAATAAACTTGATAAACGTTCGGCATACTTGTTGTCTGAAAATCAATGCAAGGAGTAAGTACGTATTGCATCTTTGTTAGTTTTCCTAACATTATCGCTTTATGGAGGTCACCAAGAGGTCCAAATGATAGGTGACTTTTCCATGAATTTTCGTGTTGATTTTTAACGTGCTATACCAACATGTTGGTAATCAATACATGCACTACAAGAACCGCCCTGAGTCCGGTTTTGGTATCACTTAAGATAGAACGTTTATTTATGTTCTTTTAGTTTATTTTTAAACCAGAATATTACTTAGAGATCGTTCATTTGCTTTAAAACATATAATTAATCTATCTGTTTCCTTAAAATGCTCAAATGGCAACACAAATCAACTTAAATGTATTCGTAATACGGGAATGTACGAAAATTTGCTCACAAGGTCATGCTGCATGACTAGAACTTTTTTGTATTTTCCTACTACAATGAATAAAATCCATTTGCGTTCAGAAACTTCATCAATCGTCTCACACTAAGATTGATGACATTCTTGAATTGTAATGGAAAATTCTGAAATTGAAATGGACGACTCTTTATTTGAGATGAAAATTTCTGAATATGGTTTGGAAAATTCTAAAATCGGTTAGGAAACTTCCAAAATTGAAAAAAAATCCGCAGGCATTCCCCTCATTTTACTTGACGTTCTACCACCAGGCGAAAATGGTGAGTTAATGTCAAATAGCGGTTTGCATTTTTCCCGACTAGAAGCTGCTGTTTCCTTGTGGAACATCAATGAAAGCTGGAACTGCAGATTTTCGAGGAAGAATGAACAAGAAAAATTATCATTAATCTATCTACATAGTAGAGAAAATGCCAGGGACTTAACAGTACAGGAATCAACAGGGACTCACCACGAGGATGGGTTCTCAGCTAAGACGAGCACATGGATGTTCATGCGAGACATCAGGGTCTCTGCTACAGCTAACCAAAAACGAGGAATTTAAGCAGTACACCAAAATCTGAGAATATTGTTAGAGTAAGGGAATCTCACAACTCCTGGACACGTTTATATTCCTCTCATACTCATTCTGTGGCTATCTTAAAACAGCAGCAGAGCGTTTTTTTTCACATTTTGTTCTGTTATTTTAAGAGAAACCACAAAACAAAGTAAGCAAGAAAATAATAATGATACAATTAAAAAATTCTAACCATGGGCGGATTTAGGTCAAAATTTTTGGGGGTGCCAGTGCTGGAAGGAATGGCACCCTCAGGGAAATTTTAGAAAAATACAAGCTAAAAAACGTGTTTTCAAGCTGTCTGACGTACATTAAACTGTTACTAGTTAATTATTATTTCATAAAAATTTTTCAGGAAATGGCTTTTTAATCAACCAAATAACTTAAAAAATATGTGTTACTATCAACATCAATCTAACCTCCGTCCCGTGTGTACAGTACAGAAAGCAACACAGCTGATGTCATCGTCCGAGATCCACCTTACAGATAAGTACAACGTCATTGGGAACTTCGTCGCACACACATGGTTTAATTTGTTTAAAAAATGGGTTTCTTTTGATTACGGGACTTGCATACTTACGTCTAACTTGTTAAAAAAAAGTTTATTGTAAAATAAAAAATTAGATCTGAAACAAAAATATTATTACAGAAATACAATATGAATTTTTAAAAAATCTGGGGGTGCCTGGCACCCCCGTAAATCCGCCCAGGTAGCTTCCTGTCAAGGGTTCTCAATACATGAATGTAATTTTGGGTGTTTAAATTTAAATATCAATCTCAATAATATTTCAGGTATAATTGATAAATTCCTTAATCAATTTTGATGGTAAACGTGAAAATTGTTTCCAAATTGAGAGGTTTACAAGCCGTATTTCCCTTTCTGGTGGAATCGCCCGTATCTGTCATTATTAATTTGTTCTAAATACCGCCCCCTCCCCCCATGTAAGTTGGTACACTCTCCCCTAAACAAAAATGTAAAAAATACTCGTAAGCACCTCTTATCTTATCTAAAACTAAAAGAAAATTAGTAGACATTGAAAAAATGCAAACCCAGTCGGACAATATTCGAGCACTGTAACTGTTAATTATACATTTTCAGATAGAAAAGCGTCCTATCTAGTGATGTGTTATATTGCTTCCGAGTCTACCAAGGTAGCGGAAGCATTGTTTTCACTTTCGGAATGTGAAAATTTGTTTGTCTCCAAAATCAAAAATTCCACTCGCATTTTGCGTTTCAGACCTTTCTGAACAATTTTGGTTCCGTGTCTGTCTGTCTGTCAGCAAATCCTTGTTGCGGGCAAAACTACACGAAGTTATAGTCCGATTTTGATGAAATTTTCAAGGATTGTTCGGTTTGATGTGTAGATGGTTCCTTATGAGTTTCATGACCCCCGGATCAATAGTAGACTCTGAGCATGCGCAAGATATATGCAGCCACTGTGCGGAGGGATGACGGCAGTTGGGTACTTTGCAACGACGCTGCAGTCAACCCAACATTATTTGATCCGTCTTTGAACGATGCTTATATTTTATTTTTAGAAATGTCATAATAATTATTTATCACTTCAGTCATCTTTCCATTCAGCGTCAATGTCAATTTTTATTATTAGGTATATTTATAAGTAGTTTGTTCAATAGTTGAACATGGCTACCTTTATTTCCTCAAGTTATGCTCCTGCATAACAATAAATTTGCCCTAATTCAATATTTACTTCGCCTAATTGAACGAAGTTCTTTAGTCAATAATAATTTTCAATGATCTATACGAGTCATATTGTGGACGACGAGAAAGCTATGTGCCACACCCACTTGGCAGACGTTTTTTTAATGTCGTCACGTTAAACACTGTTCCAACAAACTTTTTTGGAATCAATTTCAATGACGCAGTCTGCGTCATAGCACCCTCCTGTGAGGACCCCTGCTTGTAGGGTCTAACCCGCACATTCCCTGTAAATGTCACCCAGAATCGAATGAGAACTGTGGTAATTGGGCGGGTTACAAGGGACAGACACACTGAACAAAAATTGCGAGTGAATATTTTGATTTGGAGGTGAGAAACTTTCCATGTCCAAGTGAAAATAATATTCAATAGGTAGGCACTAACCGTAATCCCTTTTGTCTTTTCATCAAGTGAGGCCAGCCCCCTGCCGACTTTCTTGGAAGCAAACGCGGGCTTGTAGGCTTGTTAACTCTAGGAAATAACGAACTCAACCGAAGTCCTTCTACGGTAGCTACTCAAACATCGAAACCTAAAACATCGATATATCGATGTTTGATAGTATCGGCGTAAAATATCGATGCCGAAATATATCGTAGGTTAATCATCGATAGTAGGCACTGCCAGTAGTAGTATCAAATAGTATCGATTGATAGTTTTAGAAAAATATTGGTTAAAAAGTTGAATAAAATTTATGTATTTAATGCACTTTTTTATTTTTCATCGTCTTGGGCCAAGACTCTTGGCCGCAGCCAAAACCACTACTTGATATCCTATGGATATTATCCATGGATAGATATCGATATTCCAGCCAGACGAACTAATTTTTGTGGGCATATAATATTTTGTGTGTATAATAATTGTATAATAATATGTATTGTATTGTATAATAATTTGTGTATAATATTTTGTGGGACATAATATTTTTCAAACTCGTGTGATGTGAAAAAAATTGAACTTACGATCGATATTATTTTATGAGTCAACATAATATGTGATACTATTATATAAAGCCGATATATCAGTTAAAATAAAAATATTCGAAAAAATATTGGTGACTAACTATTAATATCCGATAGTATTGGCCCTTGCATCATCGATGTAAAAGTATCGATATATCGGAGGAAAAAATCGATATTTCGATGCTATCGACTCAGCCCCTCCTGCCGACCTCAGTGTTCTCCTCGCGCTTGTGTTAGGTTGTGAGGTGTTCTGTGTTCACTGCAAAATGCTTCAAAAGTGATTTTCCTTCGAATTCGGTACGGGTTTTCGCGGTCGGATCTGTAGGGAAAAGGCATTCGTCCTCGCTGTGTAATGTGTTTTGTGAAATGTTTTACATCGTCATCATGATTTCTTCTTCTACGCTCATCTTGTTCATCATTTGTTGAACGACATTCGTCTACTAGGTACCTACCTGCATGCTGCTTGAATATTTCCTACTCACACTTAATTTACGTACCCATTTTACCGAATTCATAATCCTATGGACCGTAGAAGAGGGTGAATGTACGGGTTAGTGGTGATATAGTACCTGTATTGTAGGGATATTAGGGGTTCAAGAGGTGAATCTTGGAGGTCCGCCTCTCCTTTCCCCACCATTGGAAGAGGCGGTAGGTACACTCTGGAGAAGAAGAAGCTGTTTCTCATTCCGTGCGTTGTCCCATGTGTGTTGTTTTGAGTTCAACAGTTCTGATTGTCTGTATCCTTTGTAGTCGTTATGGAAGTTTCTGCGAAGAAATATACCGCTTTGGAAATTGCTTACCTATCGACGTTGATCATGGAAAGGAGAAGCGTACTTGAAAACGACTGAACCAAATGTCATCAAATTCGGCTTAAAAATCAGATATTGATCCTAGATTATCCTCTCAAACTAGCATCACGATCGATCAATCCTAAATTATTACCAAGGGATTTATGGGTAAAAAAATAGGTTTTTAGGTGTTTTCAGTAACCACTTAACCAAATTTCATCAAATTGGGCTCAAACATCAGGAATCGGCTATAGTTCATTCTATGAAATTGGCATCGCGAGCGATCAACCCTAAAGGGTTAAAACTAAGGTCTAAACTTCTAAAATATACATATCGGGAACTCCCGTATGAAAGATGGATTGCCATCACAAATCTCACCTTCTTCCATAAAGTCACAGTCAAAATGTCTAGGATGGGCCATTTGTTAAGAAATAAGAGACCAAACTCGCGGTGATGATGCACTTGGTTTAATGAAATGGATTTAGATGAGAAAGTAGTTTATACACGTCTAATTTATGATTAATAGCTGACACAGTGAATCAAACCAGTAAAGTCGAATAGGAAACAGTAATAAAGTCAATGAAGATATAGCCCAACTCCCACTATGAGACACAAGAACGTTTTCTTATCACGGTATGGTGGTAAACTGAAGCCTTCATGAGCTGGCCGCTTGTCTAGGGGGCACAGAAAATAGAATACATTTTACTCTATGTTCAATAGAAAATGGAACGTTTACTCTATGTTCTGTGCTCGGGGGTGAAAGGCGGTGGTGGGGATTGTACCTGAGGTCCTAAGGGCCTCATTGAGTTCTCTTCCCCGATATACATATCAAAAAGATCCTTTAAAAAGTTCCAATAATAAAAGGACCTTAAAAAGGCATGAAGGTTTACAATTGAACGAAATTTCATCAAATTTTCAAACATTTGCAGTTTTTAACGCATTTTTTAATGCAAATGGTAAAATTAACCGTTTACTATAACTGCAGGTCACTACAGACCAACAAAAAGAATATTCAATGTGATCCGTGGTATCTACTCATTTTTTCTGAAACCATAAAGATAGTTTTTACATAGGTCGAAGTAAAACTTGATAATACCAACCACCGAACTATAACTTTTCGAAATCGGAACCTTTTGATGAATTCCTGGTTAGAGTATTTTTCCATAGGATTTTCGTAGTCTCTCATAACTCTTCTCGTCAAATTGGGGAATGTTGGATCATAATCCTCCACATAATCAGCTAACTCAAGATAATCATCATCAATGATCATGTTGTTATCAAAAATCAGTGATTACTTCGGATAATTGAAGGAAACAAAGGATGTGAGAGTGATGCGCAGCAAGGAGTGACCCTTGAGGGACCTGACGACCACCCTCAGGTTCGAAGGGCAGCTCTCCAAGTCTCGATATCTGATTGGAAATGCGTCTTTGCATCGAACGGCGGTTCGAGGGCCGTTTCAGGTACGACCCTCCACTGTAAGGGTGTCCCTCCAAAGTTTGATCTAAGGGTGGTCTGTGCATTGGAATTTTCGCTGGAGGGACATCCTCAAACGGTTTGAGGCCCTCAAAAGATTGAGGGTCGTTCTGGCATAGCACCCCTAGTCTCTGTTGAGCAGGGTTTGCAATGAAAACTAAGTTCCTGAGAAATGAGAACGTTTTTAATACAGTATTTCAAATGACAGGAACAACGAGACGTATCATTAGCATGACATAGTAAAACGGAATGAACTGATTCACCGGTCAGCCACTTGGGGGCACAACTAGCGTTGGGTACTACCAACTTAACTTCAAAATTATAGAAACACAAATTATTCAAAATTGTCCATTAATGAATTCACATTCAACAGTCTCTTCCATCAGGTCATTGAGTCTTTGTTCTACGCCACGTGCGGATTGTTCAGCTAAAACTAGTACTGCTTCAGCTATTTAAATTTCCATTTGTGAATGCATGTGATTTTCATAACTATCTCCGAGGAACTTCATCCTGATCTGGAGGATCGCCACTATTTCTCCTTCTCGCCTCGTCGTATAGTACGAGCCTCCCGAAGTACTCGCCACTACCCCATCATTGACGATTTGGAGGCAAATTCTCTGGAACGATCCTGGGAACCATTTCGGAAATCTTCGAGGGCCACCATAAGACGAAATTGGAAGGGAACCGTCCACATCCGGAACCTCAAAATCCCAGGTGCGGTCGGCCCAATTATTACCTAAAACTAAGAGAGACTCTTCTTAAACTACATCAAAACTGTGAACTAAATATCAAATATAAACTACTTATATCAAAACTATGAACTACATATCAAATATAAAGTATATCATAACTAGGAATTAAATAACAAATAAAAACCATATCAAAACTATAAACTATATACAAACTATAACTACGTAAATATAAAAACTAAAAAAATTAAAATCTACAAAGAATGTTAATTTGGAATTTTAATTTTTGGTTTATTATTCAATAATAAACCATTGTAGTCGCTCTTGAAAAAAAAAAAATTCGAACCCCCCTGAAAATTTCATGGTTTACGTTTCAAAGGGTGTAGAATCCGAATCTGCAATAAAATTTGTCCGTCCGTACGCCACGCACGATTTCTCCCAAACGGCTGGAGCAAAAAATCTAAAATTTTCAGGAAAAATCCATATTGGTCCGACAACCCCAAAATTCTTTAGCCAGCTCTCTCACTTAATTTAAAGTGCCCTTTAAGGGTTGTCAAAGTTTTGTAAAAATCCCTAAAAACCTCAAAAAAAGCCAAGGCGGCCTAAATTTGTACTCTTTTTGAAGAACACTCCACGAGGAATCGAATGAGCCCCTCCCCAGGTCCGTAGGTCAAACCATTCCCGATGTATGGCCCGATTTATGGTGCCAACATTTGCGTTATTTTGGTTTATTATTGTTTTTGTTTTGACATCAGTAACCTAGTGACGTAGTGATGTAGTAATGTGGATACTGGAGTGAACTCCTAAAAGGCTTTGTAGCCGATACACGGGTTGAAGTATTCTGATAACCATAAAAAACGCTGCACATTCTTTCACTGGGGTTTATTGTTCAATTGGCTTTCATTCATGATTCGTATTTCTACTAAGCTTTGGAGTGTCCCTGTTTCACAGGTGATAGAGCGATTATTGAATTTCAGGAGATATGCATAGAGCACGTAAATCTGTACTCAACCAAAATACCTATTTGGATTGATCATTTGATCATATTTTTGTGCCTCCTGAAATTCAATAATCGCTCTATCACCTGTGAAACACGCACACTCCAAAGCTTAGTAGAAATTCAAATCATGAACGCAAGCCAATTGAATAATAAACCCCAGTGATAGAATTTGCAGCGTTTTTTCGTATGTACTACACGAATTTATTTTATTGATTTTTGTGAGGGTGGCCACTCGTAGGGGTTTGGCTTGCGTTGAATTTCTACTAAGCTTTGGAGTGTGCGTGTTTCACAGGTGATAGAGAGTGATTATTGAATTTCAGGAGGCACACAAATATGATCAACTGATCAACCCAAATAGGTATTTTGGTTGAGAACTGATTTAAGTGCTCTATGCATATCATACCCTGTTTAGGTAGAAGTCGAGAATAGGTAACCCCTCCCTTATCAGACAGTCGCCATATTGAAAAACCCGATGTCTCCTATCGATATAGGCAGAAATGTGTTCTGTCTAGTTTGTTGGTCTGGATGCAACCAAACTAAACAAAACCAAAACCAAACCAAGCTCAAAAACAAAAAAAATGTTGGGCATCGTCGGACCAACATGGATTTTTCCTGAAAATTTCAGCTTTTTTGCTTCATCCGTTTGGGAGAAATCGTGCGTACGGCGTAGGACGGACGGAAAAATTTTTATTGCACATTCGGATTCTACACCCTTTGAAACGTAAACCATGAAATTTTCAGAGGGGGTTAGCATTTTTTTTTTTTTCAGTAGCGGTTACAATGGTTTATTATTTATTGAATAATAAACCAAAATGAACACTTGACGTCGACGGCATCTTCTTTCTGACGACGAGCTGGGGTGAGGGGCAGAAGGACGCGATACGGTAAGAGGGAAGGGGTCCCCATCTGATCGCTTTGACAACACCACGAAGCGAAGGTTAGTTCGCGATATGAACGCCTTGCGATCGGACCGAAACGCCTCGCGCCTCGTATGAATTCGCGCTCGTTACTTTATTACTTGTAACTTCTTAATATCACGAACATATTTTTATTAACGAAACACCTTCAATTCTCGACCGCGGTAGTGCGTGTTTAGTGCAGTGAGCCCCTGCAGTATGCCACCAGCATGACCAAAGACAGGTTACCAGCACTTCGCAAGGTAGAAACATTCTCTATATTTCTGTTTACGTCAAATCTCGAAACAATACCCCATTATGGCCTCATCGGTTATATTTTTAGGAACCCACATCATCTCTATTGGGGTATTCTCTTCAATTTTCTATGGAAAATAGAGCAGTTTTACATTCTTTAAAATTTCATCTTGACTATTTAGTACTACAGGCTGAAGTAATACCATCCTGTAAATTGATTAATAGCTTTGCAGCAACTGAATTAATGAAAACATGTCTATATTGATGAAGCTTTACATTCTTTAAAATTTCATCTTGACTATTTAGTACTACAGACTGAAGTAATACCACCCTGTAAATGGATTAATAGCTTTGCAGCAACTGAATTAATGAAAACATGTCTTTATTGATGAAGTTTTACATTCTTTAAAATGTCGTCTTGACTATCAAGTACTACAGGCTGAAGTAATACCACCCTGTAAATGGATTAATAGCTTTACAGCAACTGAATTAATGAAAACATGTCTTTATTGATATAGTTTCACATTCTTTAAAATTTCATCTTGACTATTTAGTACGACAGGCTGAAGTAATACCATCCTGTAAATGGATTAATAGCTTTACAGCAACTGAATTAATGAAAACATGTCTTTATTGATATAGTTTCACATTCTTTAAAATTTCATCTTGACTATTTAGTACTATAGGCAGTAGTAATACCACCCTGTAAATGGGTTTATAGCATTATAGCATCTGAATTAATGAAAACATGTCTTTATTGATGATAGTTTTACATTCTTTAAAATTTCATCTTGACTATTTAGTACGACAGGCTGAAGTAATACCATCCTGTAAATTGATTAATAGCTTTGCACCAACTGAATTAATGAAAACATGTCTATATTGATGGAGCTTTACATTCTTTAAAATTTTATCTTGACTATTTAGTATTACAGGCTGTAGTAATACCACCCTGTAAATGGATTTATAGCTTTATAGCAACTGAATTAATGAAAACATGTCTTTATTATAAAGTTTTACATTCTTTAAAATTTCATCTTGTTCTAGTATTAAAGGCTGTAGTAATACCACCCTGTAAATGGATTAATACCTAAATGAAAATGAATGAAAAATTTTCTTTGTAGGGAAAAACAATAGATCATGGGTATGTCCATTGTTGAAGGTGTAATTAGAAAATTAAAATGATGACATGATTAAAATACACACAAGATATTTCATGTATGTAATGTATTGCCATTGAACATTAATGAACAAAATTGTCAAAATTTTGAAGTATTAGCGGTCGAGTTAGTAATGCTCAATAATGGTTTGGTAAGAAAAATGTATGGTAAAATGTCTTGTTTCCATATGATCTACATATCGTGAGAATACTTGAATACAGCATCAATGACTGTATTGTTTCGGGATGTGATAGCTATATCACTATTCACAATCTAAACTGAATGTTTCACCCATGAAAGTTGACAAATTCCGCACCTTTTGTGCTCTTCAAATTCACATTGAGATCACACATAGAATTATTGGAATTGTGCTCAATTCAAGTTCATCAAGTACCAATAATGGTTTTATGATGGTAGAAATTTCCATATGATCTACATATCGTGAGAATACTTGAATACAGCATCAATGACTGTATCGTTTCGGGATGTAGAGATAGCTAGATCACTATTCACAATCTAAACTGAATGTTTCACCCATGAAAGTTAACAAATTTCGCACCTTTTGTGCTCTTCAAATTCACATTGAGATCACCACATAGAATTATTGGAATTGTGCTCAATTCAAGTTCATCAAGTACCTTTATGATGGTAGAAAAACAACGGTCTATTTTTTTTTTAGAAAAGTGCAGGAGCGTTGCATTTTGTGTGGAGAAAAAGTGGTGTCCCAAAAAATTCCTTGACTTCCAGCCAAAAGACATATCCAGGTCAAAACGTGTCTCTATAGATAAATAAACAACTGACCTCTATGAGGTTGCCTTTTTTCTTTCTTAATTAATTAAACTATTTCACTGATCTTCTCATGGACTTCAATAATCGCCACAAAAATGACTTGGAATGGAATTACAATTAATTAAGTTGATTCTAACTAGGAAAATATAATCTGAAAACTGATATTGAACAACACTTTGAACAATATAAACTATTCGAGTGAATAGAGTTGAAATGGGGTGTCAATCAAGACCGTACGCTACCAAGTCCCACGCCACACTACTGTACTTCACAAGTCCAGGATTATCTGACGCAATAAATTTCAAGTTGTCATCCCGTTTGGTACCCACGTCTCACGTTGATCCAAGTACGGCAATGGGGTTGGAATCGCACCTGTAGGGAGGTTGTTGTTAGGAATTACGACCAGACAATCCCCCTATGATTTGGGAGGAGGTGGAAACAGTTTATGTTCCTGAAAACGTACCCGGTGAGGCCATAGGGGCTAATTAAATAAATGAAGGAAATCCTTACCAAATTGGAAGAAGCCTAGATGACTTCCACCCTCTACCTATGATAAGTACACATACCTCAAAATGCCTACCCCCAAAGATGTTAATACCCCATGTTTAATGGCCGAGCAATTGCAAAAACAGTAAACTAAGTTGGGTATAGCTAAGGACATTGCTCAAGAAGCCAGGGCGGTGTCCCACCCACGCATTATTTCATGATTTGAATTTGTTGACTTTCCACCAATTGAACGCAGTATTTCAACTGCCATAGAAATTTAAGCCCGGACGATTTGAAAGTGGTAAGATGACGCTTGGTGGGTTTTACGACCCGTGCGAAGACAGAATTTTTGATTTGTGAGCCATGAAACTAACCAGAGATTAGAATAGATTGTGTTAGCCGGTCAATGTCTCGCGTTTCTCAGCCACAATGACTCTCTATGGAATGGTTCCTTCGGATTCAGAAATCCTTCAGTCAACAAAGCCCCTGCTTTAAAAAACACAAGTACCGCGAATCCTCCGTTCCACCTTTTGACAGCAAAAGCAACATTTCAGAAGTTTATTCCACTACAAGAATGAAATCAGAATGAAATAATAATAATAATCAGGGAAATTGTTTAAAATTGGTCGATCAGGCTGGGCAGGGTCGAAAAATTTGTCACGTACTAGGTACTTTTTTTCAATCCCCCTCAAAGGTGAATCCACACCATTGGGCACATCATTAGACAATATCCTGAGAAGTGTGGTTGGTGCCCCCTGGTTTATGCAAAATGATGCTCTTCATCGAGACTTGAGGATGGAAACATCCAACGAAATCATCATAAAATATGCTCAGAAGCACGAAAAACTCCTCCACCAGCACGAGAACTCGGAGATGCTCAACGTTTTGGACAACGGCTCCTCAAGCGAAACAAGCCACTGGTCCTGATTGTGCTGTGCAAGTTATAGTGCAAGCTGGTTGTTGTGAATAATGATTACCCAATGTTCTTCTAGTTAAAAAACGCTGCAAATACTTTCACTGGGGTTTATTATTCAATTGGCTTGCGTTCATGATTTGAATTTCTACTAAGCTTTGGAGTGTGTGTGTTTCACAGGTGATAGAGCGATTATTGAATTTCAGGAGGCACACAAATATGATCATAGAGCACGTAAATCTGTTCTCAACCAAAATACCTATTTGGATTGATCTGATCAAGTTGATCATATTTGTGTGCCTCCTGAAATTCAATAATCACTTTATCACCTGTGAAACACGCACACTCCAAAGCTTAGTAGAAATTCAAATCATGAACGCAAGTCAATTGAATAATAAACCCCAGTGAAAGAATTTGCAGCGTTTTTCACAGGTGATAGAGCAATTATTGAATTTCAGGAGGCACACAAATATGATCAACTGATCAATCCAAATAGGTATTTTGGTTAACAACCGATTTACGTGCTATAATAATAATAAACCCCAGTAATAATATTGAATAATATTTACCTATATATTATCAGCGTTTCATGCAAATCAGAATGCTTCAACCCGTGTATCGGCTATAAACTACAAGTATCCACATCGGCTATCACTCCAGTATCCACATTCACTACAACTCGACGCTATCGGCATCACTAGGTTTCAAACAAACAATAATAAACGAAAAAACGCAGATGTTGGCACCATAAATCGGGCCAGACATCGGGACTGGTTTGACCTACGGACCTGGGGAGGCGTTCATTCGATTCCTCATGGTATGTTCTTCAAATAGGTAAATATTTAGGCCGATTCGACTTGTTTTGAGGTTTTTAGGGATTTTACAAAACTTTGACAGCCGTCAAAGGGCACTTTAAATTGAGTGAGAGAGCTGGCTCAAGAATTGGGGCGTCGTCGGACCAAGATGGATTTTTCCTGAAAATTTCAGATTTTTTGCTCCAGCCGTTTGGGAGAAATCGTGCGTACGGCGTTCGGCGGACGGACGGAAAAATTTTTATTGCAGATTCGGATTCTACACCCTTTGAAACGTAAACCATGAAATTTTCAGGGGGGTTAGCATTTTTTTTCCAGAGCGATTACAATGGTTTATTATTGAATAATAAACAAAAGAACATTATATTGAAAAAAAATAATATTCGAGCTGCTATATCTCACAGTGATAAATTAATCAATTACCAAGCTAACCAATAAGGATGGGAGTTGAGGATTTTGACGTGTTTTGACACAGGCATGTAGACAGAGGTTTTCTAATGTGCGCCAAACACTAAGAAAAAATCTTATTTTATTTTATGTTTTTTAAAATGCATATCGATGAAATTAATCACACATACCTTACATTCTCCGCAATTTAAGAACCACTTATTTCATTAATACCCATCAGGAATGGTGTATGACTCACTGTATGACGGTACATAGGCTGTTGTGGACACAAAAAAGAAGATAACACCAAAGTCAACAATACGAGTAGGTTCTCAAGTAAGAGTCACTCAATGAATCATCTAACAACATTGCGCGCCTTTGGTCGGAGCCTAATGCGTTTTTTTCCCACTTTAGAGCATAACAGTAAAATTTGAGTTTTGTCTGATCGTTTGAGGAGGGAATCATTGAAAGGTGTCGTGAATTTAAGGGGACATCAAATTTGAACGGATGGAAATTTGGTGTTGAGTTGTAAAATTATGAACATGCGGATTTTGAATGGGTGAACTAATTTGGAAGAGTCAAATTTGGATAATAAATAGTAAGTATATCCCTTCCGCCGTGACTGGGGAAACCCATAATCCTCGACTCGTGGGTAGTATATCGCCGGTTTATTGTTAAACACTTAACCATATTACAATTGTTGTGGCTTCTCTTAAGGGTGATTCTCACAAAAAGGGATAATTTTTTCTAAAAAATGACAAAAACAAAAAGTTGGAAGAAAAATATGAAAAAAATCAGGGCTATTCTCTGACAGCAGGGGATGATTTTAAAATGCTCAGTTAAACTCCACTATCCACCCAGAAAATTTCAAATTTAAGATTTTGGACTCCACGGTAATCCCACGGTAACAACCCTCCCACGGTAATCAGAAACCCATATTACTTTTCAACATGTAATCAATTGAATTGACGATAGCTTCTCAGCTAATAGCGTATTATCCTGTAAACCAAGTCTGAGGACAGTGTACTCGAACTAGAGGGAGTGGGTTGGACCAATGGCAAAGGGGAAGAAATTATATTGACAGTTCCCAAAAATTATACTGTTTTATTTATATTCGCCAGTTCATGAACATTTTGTGGGCAATAGAAAAGTAACCTCTCATCTTATACGTAGGTATATCACAAAAAAGAATAGAAAATAACAGTTTGACAAAATCACATAAGTAGGCGGGGCATCCTAGTAAATGTATAGGTATGTAACCGGGTCTACCCAGGAGAAAATTCCTTATTCGGTACAACCCAGTAAATCAGCCTTAAAATCTCGCAAAATCACAAAATCAGGAACCAACTTTTACTATAAATTAACTTCAAAAAGAAAACACCAAAAACGAAATCAGTTCAATCCATCCAGCAGGTTGGTTTTTATTCTCTCACTCTGAAAAAAATCCAACACAGCAAGGATAAGATACAGTAAGGATAAAATTAGTTGAAATTGAAAAGGAAGACAATATCTTGTAATAAAGAACTTGATCAGATTATAAGAACCAATTCGCATCCTCTAACCTACCTCTGGCGAAAGAAACATCAACACGTGAAAACGGATGCTATGAAGTCAAATTTTATAATAATTTAATTAGTATCTGATGGTGTACTGGTAGTAATATAGGATTTTGTTGTATTAATATCAATAATAGACTTTTGTAATCCACAACAAAAAATTTAACACTGCATCAAAATGTCAAAAATTTTATAAAAAAAAGCTTTAAAATATTTTAATAATTTGTTAATGAATAATCAAGAAGAAACAAACAAACAACATTATCAAAAAACGATGGAAGTTATCACACAGAGATTTTTTATTTTGGTATTAGGTATAACTCCCCTCACCAAACTCATGACTCCACCATCCTCTCACCCATCCTGAGGCTCTGTTTGGATTTGAAACTCTTCTGCTCTTCAATGAGGATTCATGGGGAATAGTTGGAAACAGTATGGTAATATTATATTTATAACATTATTATTATCAGGCACCTTTTTCATTTTGGTATGGTTGAATTCCAGTCGTTCTATTGGTGGATTTCCGGGACGCGCTGATATACAGTATATTACACCATTATAGGTATTCTGATATCAGCTTTTGTTAGATTTCACTCACACAGACATGCACTTTTTTAGCTCTTCTATGAAAATCACCATCTATGGCACATTGGACGTGGTCTGTGGTACGTTTGTTAACTCGACACCTCTCCTTCATACCTTGTAATTGCCTTCAACATGAAAATTCTTGAGCGGCCGCCAGACCTCCCATGGAAAGGAGCTACCCTGCATTGCAAATAATCACTCTTTGCTCCATCGACAATTTAGAGAACTCAGGTTTTGGAGCACTTACTGTATTCATCGTATATTTACAGCTCATACAGTTCAGTCTCAAGGGTTTTGGACAATCAACTGATAATAGGATAATAGTGTGTTTTGGTGATTAGGTGCACGCATCCTGGCGGGTGAGTGGACAACCAAGTGTGCTCCCTGAAATGCCAGGCACTGTAATTCGGGTGCGGTCTCATTGGTTCATTCTATGGACCTGGATGGAATCAAACGCTGTATTTTTCCATTTTGGGATGGATTCCCAGGCTGAATTCACCAAACTCACGACTCCACCATCCTCTCACCCATCCTGAGGCTGTTAGGCTCGTAGATTTGAAACTCTTCTGCTCTTCAATAAGGATTCATGGGGAATAGTTGGAAAACAGTATGATAATATTATATTTATATTATTATCATCAAGTGTCGTTTTCATTTTGGTCTAGTTGAATTCCAGTCGTTCTATTCGTGGATTTCTAGGACGCGCCGATATACAGTATATTACTCCATTATAGGTATTCTGGTATAATCTTTTGTTAGATTTCACTCACACAGACATGCACTTTTTTCACGGGATTGGTCTTAGATTGGCCTGAAACGGATTTGAATGCGGTTATTGTTTTCTAATGTTTGGGCTGTTCCACACTCCCCTGGATCAATCCTAATAGGCGTCCATCCGACAAAGCCTTACTCCAGAGGGACGTCCTAAAAAATCCACCATTGTGCAATAATTACCATCTTGTTTTATGATGTGTTCCTTACGAAATATGAGTTCATAAGTCTTGTTGCATGAAGTTGGTCTTTGGTTGAACACACCAATAATTACGGAATGTCTCAATGCTGACCTGTTTCGGTTCCTTAGCGTGATTGATGAGAAGCTCGTACGTCGCTGTTTTGTCTTCGGCGAAGGCTTCAGACGAGAGGAGGAGCTCGCAGGCTCAACAACAGACCACCGTGAAATCCCGTCGACGGGAGGCCAAGGGTGGAGGAGGATTTCACGTTTCGGTGACAAAGCGATCAGGTTGAAGCGTTTCCGAGGTGTAACGACGAAAAAATCGAACCGTAGACAAAACTCCGAAATCTGTCGATCCTGTGGGTGTGTTGACATCCGAGCTGCCGGAAGTCTGGGAGTCTTTTGTCTAAAGGCGATATCCACCGAGGGAAGACGACTTTTTTTCCCCCATTTTGGAATAAATGTTGCATCTTATAAGAAAGGATAAGCAGCGGCAGTGAGCAAGATGATGAAGGGGACACTGCCAGTGACAGAGTGTTGAGGTGTAACGAGGCAGTTGGGTAGGAGTACCATGGTCTCTGCTGGCACAGGTAATAATATTAATAATTATAAAAATAATAAATTATCCAGGGAAAATGATGAAAGAGTTGATAATTGTTGAATCCGATATGGGAAAGGATGAACTACACCAAGAAATTGTAGAGTTGGACTGGCTGACGGACGTTTGCGCCAGATAATTGACGAACCAATAAAATATTGTGAGGACACATGCGCCAATCTTGGATTTTACATGGACGTTTGCGCTAGACGTCTTTCGTTGTGAATATTGGACGTTTGCGCATAGGAATGTCGTTGCTTACAGTGCCTCGGTGTTCTCTGTATTTTTTATCCTGTTGCATTGTTGAAATTCTAGAAACCGATCTCTTCATTTGAATCAATGCTGTAAATGTTTGACATTTCACTCAAGAAATTTTCTAAATATGTATTATTGATGAAACACAATGTTTACACACTACTTATGAAAATTACTTTGAAAATACATTCAAGTTGCTGGACACGCAATTTTTTTTCTTTATTCATGTTTGTCCGGAAAGACCATATACAGAAATGATAAACCCTTATTTATTTAGCAGTGGGATAACCAACGGACAGCGTATGGAAGAAAGTCAGTTTGTTGTTTTTGAACTATACTCGTACATTTCATGAAATAACAAATGAACTATTTCTAGAAGAGCGAATCAATAACTTAGCGAGTTACCTTTATTATTTAGTTTAAAAAAAATATTTTTATGTTTTTTTTTATTGTGAATGTTTGACGACGGGTTGGTTGCTACTCATAAAATCTGTAACTGGTCTTGAGTTGAGATTTCCCCTTCACCACCCTGATACTTGGCGCAAACGTACACTGATATTTCTTTCGTTTCACTGGCGCATTTGTCCAATTTCGGTGGCAGGCGCAAATGTCCACGAAATTCTCTAATTAAATGCACCTCCGGCGCAAACGTCCGACACGGGTTGGACTTGGAAGTCAAATTCATCATTTTCTGAGTCAAATTCAACAAAATAAAAATGGATTAAAATAGAACGTTGTCTATATTTCCACGAAAATGATGAGTTACACAGTTAAATCGAGGTCATCATCAGTAACTAACATGAACTTACTTAGTTACTCATGATGACCTAACCGTCGAAATCGATTCAACTGTGTAACTCATTATTTTCGTGGAAATACCGAAAACGTTCTATCTTACTCCATTTTTATTGTAATGGGTTTCCACAACTTCGTCGCTAGTGACTTGATCCGTCAAATTCAACATTTTCTAACTAAACGTTTTTGGTTTATAATTCAATAATAAACCATTGTAATCGCTCTTGAAAACAAATTTCTAACCCCCCTGAAAATTTCATGGTTCACGTTTCAAAGGAGTGTAGAATCCAAATCTGCAATAAAAATATTTTTCCGTCCGTACGTTGATTCTGTACGTAATTAACGTGGGGTTTTCTCCCAAACGGCTGGAGCAAAAAATCTGAAATTTTCAGGAAAAATCCATGTTTGTCCGACAACGCCCCCATTCTTTAGCCAACTTTCTCACTTAATGTAGGTTATTCGCACAACATAACTATCACATAGGTACATTATTAGTACGTGGGTACTATAAAATACGTATTTTGGTTAATTTTGCTGTGTTTTTCTGAAGGTGACTACATCAATTAAGTATAATGACTCGAATTCAAGCGAACAGAAATTCCTATGGTAGGATGACTAGTTCATAATCCGAATCCCAAGTGGTCGTGAGGAGAGATAACTTGTTCGGGGCAGGTAGGTATCGTGCAGGTTCCCACTATCTTATCTCACTCAGGTTTCAACCTTGATGGAAGCGCCGTCATTCGAGACCAAAAAAAAAAAAAAAAAAAAAAAAAACACTCGGGAACGGGAAATTATTGTCATTTTCGTTTGTCTGATTCACCTTCACCTAATTGGCCAGCAGATTGATGTTCCTTTGTGTTTAATAAGTTGATAGATAAACCGACGCAAGTAGCTCATAAGAATGTAACACATATAGGCCGGTAGAGTAACTCCATGTCGTCCTAACAGAAAATACAACATACCAAAGGATTGTGCCGTTAGATTCTACTAAGATGATTCCATAATTTTCACTTTCTTTGCTTGACAAACGATTGTCAAAGTACAGTCTCATGAGCTCAATACGTGGGACTTGATTAAAACTTGACAAAATGCATTTAAATATCTTTGGCTTACAAGCAAAAGCACAAAGTCTGGTTTTAGCCGTTTTTTGAAGTTCCGGCAGATTTTGATTTATTAATCAATAATAAACCATTGTAATCGCTCTTGAAAAAAAAAAAATGTATAACCCCCTCTGAAAATTTCGTGGTTTACGTTTCAAAGGGTGTAGAATCCAAATCTGCAATAAAAAATTTTCGGTCCGTCCGCCGTACGCACGTTTTTTCCCAAACGGCTGAAGCAAAAAATCTGAAATTTTCAGGAAAATCCATGTTGGTCCGACAACGCCCCAATTCTTAGCCAGCTCTCTCACTTGATTTAAAGTGCCCTTTAAGGGTTGTCAAAGTTTTGTAAAATCCCCAAAAACCTCAAAACAAGTCAAGGCGGCATAAATTTGGACTTTTTCTGAAGACCCCTCCCCAGATCTGAAACTCAAACCATTCCCGATGTATGGCATGATCTTATGCTGCATACATTTGCATCCACATCCACTAGGTTACTGCGATCAAAACCAAAACAACAGCGTTTTTGTTTTGATCGCAGTAACCTAGTGATGTAGTGAATGTGGATACTGGAGTGAACTCCTAAAAGGGTTCATAGCCGATACACGGGTTGAAGTATTTTGATAACCATAAAAAACGCTGCCGATTCTTTAACTGGGGTTTATTATTCAAATTTATTCATTTGGCTTCCATTCATGATTTGAATTTAGATTAAGCTTTGGAGTGTGCGTGTTTCACAGGTGATAGAGCGATTATTGAATTTCAGGAGATATGCATAGACCACGTAAATCAGTTCTCAACCAAAACGCCTATTTGGATTGATCAGTTGATTGATCTGTCACCTGTGATCACTCTGGTTACATCGTTTGCTTTGATAGATCATTTTATTCTCCTGAAATTCAATAACAATTGGCTTGATTTCATGATTTGAATTTCTACTCTGCTTTGAAGTGATGATAGAGCGATTATTGAATTTCAGGAGTCACACAAATATGATCAACTGATTCAATCCAAGTATTTTGGTTGAGAACAGCAACTCATTTAAATTCAATAATTTAGTCTGACGAAATTCAGTAAGTAAACCCCATTGAAAGAGTTTGCAGGATTTCTCTTGTAATCAACCATATTGGAGATTAACTCTGATCATATCACAGCAGGCACTTTAATGTTTTTCTATGAGCTTCCATTGTTCACTGCTCCGCATAAACTTGTTTTAATAAACTTGTTTCAATAAACTTTAGAAACTCACAGTCTTATTGAAGCTAGCACGATTCTATGAGCTTCCAATGTTCACTGCTTCCATAAACAATAAACCTAAACTTTAGAAATCAACTTCAATTGAAGTTGGAGACCCAAAACTTTAAATCAACAATAATTGAAATCAAATTTAACTTCGATGTACTCAAAAGTTGATTTTTGGACAGTGCATTTCGCTTTTAAGGCGTTGATATCACTAGTTTAACCATTGATAGAATGCACCACACATACTACACCACCACCACACCGTCCTAGAAGATTGTATTAGAATATTCTGTATTATACAGAAATAATAAACATTTCGAATCAATGGTCCTTTATTAATAATAAATTAAAGAATACACCACGCATACAGAACCATACCACCACAAACATAAAGATAAAATATGAAATTTCCTATAAAGCCAAAATTCTAGGAGGTTAGAATATTCTGTATTAATATAGACTTCCAATAATTAACTTCTTTGTAATAGTAATTGCAGCGTCCCCCCCCCCCTTTATCATTTTTATCAACAATAAGATCTTCTTTATTGAAAATAATAAATCAAAAGCAGAAATATTGATCTTTCTGGAAAACAATGTAAATTTGTGTGATAATTGATTTTCCACAAGTCAAACCTACCAAGGATAAGAAGGTAAGCGCTGCTTGGGGATATCGTCACACACGTTCACACATTCTTACGAATTCAGCAACACAATCATATTACATACGTGAGGGGAAGGAGGTCGTTATTTTATGAGATAATCCGCCGGGCCGACTCTCATGAGCACATTAGCTAATTACCTATCTGGGCTGACCCCCAGTCATTTCCCAGGGCAGGCAGTTTCGCCGTGGGAACGACAACAGGCAGGCCGAGTTCCACACTCGCCCGGACTCTCTTCTTCTCCACCTCGTCTTCTCAGGATCCGACTTTCGTTTTCTTACAACAATGGTCAGCTCGTCTTTTGTTTGTTTTTCCGGCTTCCGCGAACGCCGGCTCCGATTCCCCCGTCAGCTGTTCCTCTCCAGATGATCAGGTTCCTGTAGCGGCCTCTGGCCACACCCGGTCAGCCGAGGTCCTTCAGTTCGGCACTCCAAGAACAGCTGATGGTCGGCAACTTTTCTCCAGAAAATTAGTTAATTCGTTTGAAAAACGCTGCAAATTCTTTCACTGGGGTTTATTTTATTTATTTATTTTTTGGTTTATTATTCAATAATAAACCATTGTAATCGCTCTGGAAAAAAAATTCTAACCCCCCTGAAAATTTCATGGTTTACGTTTCAAACGTGTAGAATCCGAATCTGCAATAAAACTTTTTCCGTCCGTCCGCCGTACGCCGTACGCACGATATCTCCGAAACGGCTGGAGCAAAAGATTTGAAATTTTCAGGAAAAATCCATCTTGGTCCGACGACGCCCCAATTCTTGAGCCAGCTCTCTCACTCAATTTAAAGTGCCCTTTAAGGGCTGTAAAAGTTTTGTAAAATCCCTAAAAACCTCAAAACAAGTCGAATCGGCCTAAATATTTACCTATTTGAAGAACTGAAACCATGAGGAATCGAATGAGCTCTTCCCCACGTCCGTAGGTCAAACCATTCTCGATGTATGGCATTTATGGTGACAACATTTGCGTTTTTTGGTTTATTATTGTTTGTTTGTAACCTAGTGATGCCGATAGCGTGGAGTTGTAGTGAATGTGGTTACTGGAGTGATACCCGATGTGGATACTTGTAGTTTATAGCCGATACACGGGTTGAAGCATTATGATATGTATGAAACGCTGATAATATGTAGGTAAATATTATTACTGGGGATTATTATTCAATATTATTACTGGGGTAAATAAGTAGTCTTTCACTCGGGTTTATTATTCAATTGGCTTGCGTTCGTGATTTGAATCTGTACTAAGCTTCGGAGTGTGCGTGTTTCAATAAAAAAACGCTGCAAATTCTTTCACTGGGGTTTATTATTCAATTGGCTTGCGTTCATTATTTGAATTTCTACTAAGCTTTAGAGTGTGCGCGTTTCACAGGATAGAGCGATTATTGAATTTCAGAAGGCACACAAATATGATCAACTGATCAATCCAAATAGGTATTTTGGTTGAGAACAGATTTACGTGCTCTACTGAAATTCAATAATCGCTCTATCCTGTGAAACGCGCACACTCCAAAGCTTAGTAGAAATTCAAATAATGAACGCAAGCCAATTGAATAATAAACCCCAGTGAAAGAATTTGCAGCGTTTTTTCAATATATATAACTTTATTATCAACTCAATGATTATACAGTTTTGATAGCTTTTCTTATAATAAATAAATTTAATTTACGTGGTACTTGTGTTCGGGTACAACCCAGTAGTTGTCCCTAGCCAGTTAATAAATAGTTAATTTAGTAGTTAATGAGCTAATAAAATAATGTCTTAAACTCGGAAAGTATAACAACAACAATAAACAATTATAGGAACTTTTTTTTTTCATATGGAACTTTTTGTTTTCATATATAATTATAGCAAATTTAAGTTGGATAATTTTGGTTTTCTGGTTGGAGTAGTGAATCTTGAGGCCTCTTTCGTTTTAATCTTCTTGCTGTGGAGGGACGTGTTGGTGATTCGGGTATCGATGCTATTAATGGATTTTCGTGCTGTATCATTTTTTTATTTAGTGCCTCGTATGTTTCTTTAATGACGGTGTTTACTTGAGGAATGTCAGCGTGCAGCCTAGAGTTGCGCACATACCAAGGAGCACCTGTTATCATCCTTAGAACCCGATTCTGAGTGACTTGGATTTTGTTTATGTGAGATGCTGCAGCACATCCCCACAACCCACACGAGTAGCTCCAGATCGGCCGGATGAGTGACAGGTACACCAGCCTTTTTGTGTCTAAGGTTAGCGGCGAATCCGGGTTCAAAAGCGGTCTGAGTTGCCGGATGCGTTCGCGAATCTTTCCAACTAGGTGCGTAATGTGGCACTTCCATGTCAACTTGGCATCGAGGTACAAGCCCAGGTAACGGACCGACGAGTCTTTGGAGTATTTCTACTAAGCTTTGGAGTGTGCGTGTTTCACAGGTGATAGAGCGATTATTGAATTTCAGGAGGCACACAAATATGATCAACTGTTCAATCCAAATAGGTATTTTGGTTGAGAACAGATTTACGTGCTCTATGCATATCTCCTGAAATTCAATAGTCGCTCTATCACCTGTGAAACACGCACACTCCAAAGCTTAGTAGAAATTCTAATCATGAACCATTGAATGATAAACCCCAGTGAAAGAATTTGCAGCGTTTTGACTGAGTAAACGATTTTCCGATTTCCTTACATCACTCCATTCCTTGTGAAGGAGAACGGTAACATATCTTCGGCTGAGAGGCAAAAGAGTGAATCCACCTCTGTGTTGATTTTGGGAAATCCCGATTTTCTATAGATCAATGACAAATTATCATTTCCCACTCCAAAGTGATATTACTGGATTGGTCGTAATTTTCAGAAATTGAGCATGTTTTTGGATAATCACAAATAATAATGAAGTTTTGCCAGAAAACCTATTTACTGTGCTCACTAATTTGCATAGATAAGTGTATTTTTGATTATTCATTAGTCAAGCATTAAAATATTACTAATTCGGTCATTAATTATTATATATATCGTATATATGAAGATGAAACTATCAGAGTATATCCGCTTTTCAGGGGGTGGTGACGCTGGGGGTGGAATTCACCCCCAGAACCCCCTTCCCCCCCGACCACGCCAACGAAGGGGAGTGAGGGTCTCTTAGGGCAACCGACATGCTCCCCTCCTCGGGGACTTGGAATACACGATTGTTTTTATACTCCCTCATTGTGTTATTCACCTATTTCTTTTTAACCTGCGTAGCAGGGCCTTTAAACTAGTATGTATAATCTGCCATTCGGATATTTCCATTCTAATTTAACTAATGATCTAATATCCATTGAATATTGAATAGAACCATTTAACTAATATTGTATAATAATAACAATTAATGTTATTCTAATATTGTATCAACATTTCCTTGAGTTCCAAATAGGCCTTGTTGGCCTGATTCAGTATGAAATCTAAAGTAAAATTTCACTAAAGGAAACTTGCACAGCCCGTTCAACGGGTTTTCTTTTAACTTGAATACCTTCTTTCCTATTGGTTAGATGCTGGAGGACTTTTCAAATCTGGAAAAAAAGGGGGAAAAACATATTTTAACTCAAAATCACCAAATTAACGGATTCGCGCTTTCACCTCGGTTCAGCCGAATTCGCTCACCTTTTTCATGTTTCCCCGTTATTCAAGTTTTGAATAACTCAAAAGCCCCGCCGAACCATAATCGCGTTTTACAGTGTCGGACGTTTGGAGGTCATTGTTTGAAGAAGAACGTAATGGCAAGGCTACCCTTGCTAACTAACCTTAAAAATTAACATTGTCTCAAATGCGACCGGTACGCATTCTAATTCACAACAAACTGTTATAATAAGCAGATCGTTTTTCCGCTATTTGCACCGTTCGGGATACAGTCTAGCGATCCAAGAAATCAAATTCACGAAAATCCAAGGCTTCAGAATAAAATACTGAGAAGTCTGTTCGTTCCGCAAGGTACGATGGAACGATGATATGCATCGAGATTACGAGGATGGCGCATCTAAAATTATTGCAAAATAACGAAGGGAGAAATCGCCTCCACAAACACGTGAACCCGGAGATGTCTACGCTGGACAACGAAGGTGAAATCCCGACGTCTCAAGCGAAACAAACCACCCGATTTATGCTGCGTGAATAGCATCCAATCGAACTACGTGCTAATTAATTGAGCAATCAAAACAAAAACAGCATAGATGTATTTTTTTTTTTGCAGTAACTTAGTGATGTAGTGAATGTGTCGCAATAATAACTCCTAAAAGGGTTTATAGCCGATATACGGGCCATGAAGCATTCTGATATGAATGAAACGCTGATAATTCTTTCACTGGGGTTTATTATTCAATTTTATCATTTGGCTTACACTCATGATTTGAATTTCTACTAAGCTTTGGAGTGTGCGTGATTCACAGGTGATAGAGCGATTATTGAATTTCAGGAGGCACACAAATATGATCAATTGATCAATCCAAATAGGTAATTTGGTTGGGAACCGATTTAATTGCTCTATGCATATCTCCTGAAATTCAATAATCGCTCTATCACCTGTGGCGATTTTGTTCAATATATTTCGAGTTGAAGAGTGAAAAAATAGATTTTCACTTCTCCTGTAAAATTTCAGTTTCTCGACTTGACCCCTTTCCCACGTCAACGGCTCAATTATTCTAAATGTTCCTGGAACTTGTGATTGACGCTAATGGCATTGATATCGTACTGTGGATTTCGTATTGCGACGAATCCATTCTTCAAATCGCGCTACGAAATAAATGTGTTTATCAATAAGGTTGCGTGTTGCATGAGGATTCCACGTAACAAGCTCATTGTCCTTGGTTCGGACTACCGCCAACTTATTTCTAATTACATAGGAAATGAAACACATGACCTTTAGATATTTACTCGAAATGTGATAAACGGTCTTCTAAACTTAAGGACAGCGATAAATTAATTTGTGTGGTCAGAATAATTCTGAATTATTAACCACAACGAGTATTAACTAAATCAATGGTATATATACCATGTAGATGTAAAAGGCCTCCGCTATTGTTTGTATGATAGTGATAACACCAAATGCAATTTATATTCCTACTTAATTTATATAGCCATTTGAGGAAGTAATGATTGGGAGAAAGCAGGGATGGTTGGCATAGATTTTCGTTTTTGATTTTGGTTTATTATTCAATATGAAACCATTGTAATCGCTCTTAAAAAAAATTCTAACCCCCCTAAAAATTTCATGGTTTACGTTTCAAAGGGTGTAGAATCCAACCGTGCGATACAAATTTTTCCTGTAGATTTTTCCTGTTCTCCCAAACGGCTGAAGCGAAAAAGCTGAAATTTTCAGTAAAATCCATGTTGGTCCGACGACGCCCCAATTCTTGAGCCAGCTCTCTCACTTAATTTAAATGTGCCCTTTGAGGGTTGTCAAAGTTTTGCAAAATCCCTAAAAACCTCAAAAAAAAGTCAAGGCGGCCTAAATTTTGACTCTTTTTGAAGAAGTTTCCACGAGGAATCGAATGAGCCCCTCCCCAGATTCGTAGGTCGAACCATTCCCGATGTATGGCCCGATTTATGGTGCCAACATTCGCGTTATTTTGGTTTATTATTGTTTTTGTTTTGATAGCAGTAACCTAGTGACGTAGTGATGTAGTAATGTGGATACTGGAGTGAACTCCTAAAAGGCTTTGTAGCCGATACACGGGTTGAAGCATTCTGATATGCATGAAACGCTGCAAATTCTTTCACTGGGGTTTATTATTCAATTGGCTTGCGTTCATGATTTGAATTTCTACTAAGCTTTGGAGTGTGCGTGTTTCACAGGTGATAGAGCGATTATTGAATTTCAGGAGGCACACAAAATGAACAATTGATCAACGTGCTATTTGGTTGATCAGATTTGATCTATTTGCATATCTCCTGAAATTCAATAATCGCTCTATCACCTGTGAAACACGCACACTCCAAAGCTTAGTAGAAATTCAAATCATGAATGCAAGCGAAATGAATGAAATTGAGTAATAAACCCCAGTGAAAGAATTTGCAGCGTTTTTTGCTTCAACCCGTGTATCGGCAGGAGTTCACGCATTTCTTAACGCATTTCAACTTTGTTTTGTTTAAATGGGAACCTCATTTCTGCAAATGTTGGCACCATAAATCGGGCCATACATCGGGAAATTTACGAACCTTATTGAAATCTTGTCCAAATTTATTGACTTTTTTGAAAATTTTAAAAGCATTGACTGAAACCCTAAAAGAAGCACTTTAAAAATGAAGATCTGCTAAAGAATTGGGGCGTTGTCGGACTGATCAACATGGATTTGTCCTGAAAATTTGAGGCTCCAGCCGAAAAGTACGTACGAGCATGGACTTTGAAATGATTGTCGGGGGGGGGTTCAAAACAATTTTTTTCAAGAGCGATTACAATGTTTATTAATGAAAGAATCAAAAAAGAAAATCTATAAGCGATCCCCTCTCCTGTTCCTTTCCCCTTAAACGGCTTAATCAATTGAAATTTTGTGTTCCACTATGATAAATGCCTGAGGCCCTTTTGTCGGACCACCCCACCTTGTAGGTAATACTCGGGATTCTGATGAACACACTTGTAAGTGTGAAGGGTTCAATTCAGTAAATGTTTAAATCAATTCGTAATTAGGGTAGTCCGAACCAAGGACAATGAGCTTGTTACGTGGAATCCTCATGCAACATAGCAACCTTAATAAACACATTTATTTCGTTTTGAAGAAGCTGTCTCTTAAATGTATCATTAGCGTCAATGGATTTCATTCAGAATAATTCGGGCTTTCAAGCATCATCTGTTCCGACAAAATTAACTGCAGAAGTGGTGCAGTTTGAGAGAGATCGTTTTTAATCCTCCATCACTACAGTTTTCTTGCAAATTAGGTAAAGGGGGGAGCACGAACTGGTCAAAAAACCAATAAATCCCAAACTTGAAAATTGATCAATTGGTCAAAATAAAAGAAAGTTTTCGTTTACTATTCAGCACAAAATGCTCAAAAACTTCATTCATTTTGCTTGTGAAACCTTTTTTTTTTCAGATACTTGGTCGCAAAAAGGCTCCACCATGGTCCGAATCCCTCTTGAGCATCCAACAATAGTAATTTAAACATTTGACGCTCCATCGTCCTTTGTAGCGTTTTTCCATATCTCAAATGTTTTGAAAAGCTCTTCACTAAATGTTTTTGGAAAGTATTCGACAATATGCTACAAATGTCTATCCTGCCAATAGAAAAAGTACCTTTTGTATTCCCTAGCTACTACAAACGCAGAATCACTCCTTTATTGCTCATTGATTCAGGAAACCGGGGCAAAAGTATCACTTGTCTCTTCAGTGTCTTGCTTATTCTTGATTTTGTTGCTTCAAATTTTACGTTGTTTCTTTCGCAGAACATTTCAATAATCTACTTGAACATGGCACTTTGGCATTATTTATGAATTGCCGATATTTATCAATTTTGGGCATACCGAATTTTTCAAAACACTAAAACCTGACAAAAATGTATGCATACTATCCTGATTCTCAGGGGGGGAAATGGCCCCCCTTGGCCCCTCCCTGCGGGCGACCATGGGTCAAATGTATTTAGCTGGATTTCAGTTGGTCCATTCGGGCTTTCATGCTTGTTTCAATTGGTCCAACTAAAATTGAAGAATTCGTCGACTAAATCAGACGTGTAACGCCAGAGATGGGACAGTGGTATTACGTCAGTCGTGTTAGTAGCTAGCGAGGGAGTTGATGATGGGATTCTTTGCATCTTGTTTTCATAGCACTGGTCTCGCTTACCTTGAAAACCGGCCAGCTGATCGCAGTCAATTCTGTGCCTCGCCGTGGCCGTTCATAGTTTACCTTACCCAGCACGAACTTTCCATTTTGTTGAGGAACATCGAGAGATTCGGTAATATGTATTTTGTGAGACCCCTTCATTCATTATTCCCGGCATTACGCAATTTCTTGTTCGGTCAGTCCCTAATATCCCTTCTTGGGTTTCCCCTAACATTCCAGAACATTTACTGAACAGGTACGAAAATCTTCGTTCAACGAATGACGCAGGTCCTCTTTACCAATAAAGCCGGTTTAAAATTGGCAAAAGTATCGTTAGAGAATTTAGAGCGCTACAATGCGAAAATCAACTGGGGAGATTCTCAGGCTAATTTTATTCCTCAAACCAGTAGCTTTATGTCAAATGAATTATCTCATTAATAAGTATAAAGACAAATAAAAGCTTGGTATTCATTATATTACATGCTAATAATGACAATATCAAATGAACGAAAACATTTATAACCCTTTCTATTCTTTACCTTATCGGTCAATATATATATTTTTTATTTTTAAACATTCACACTTGCTCCCATAGTGACTACAGGTGTTTGACAACACGAGAAAATTAAACTACAAATCATAAATCATATAACAATATCGATATCGATGGAATAAAACCACATAAGTTAACAGTATAAGTTAAAATTTTAACAATAATTTTAACAAAATTTCAACAAAAACAATTTTAACAATAATATAATAATAAGAGTTGAAAATGAACTTTACTTCTCGTGAAAAGATTTCCATTGAAATTATGTCAGCTTTGGCCTTCTTTTACTTGGCGATTCACTTTTACGACGTGTACTAGAGATTCTCATTCACTCTCAAGTTTTTTCTTTTTTTCGTGATTTATTAATTGCAACTGAAAAATCAAATACATCTTGGATGTTGAGATCAATTCAAATAAAATACCGCATAGGTACTGAAGCAGTTCCAAATTAAACTGGAATAAACATATAGAAAAGAAGAAAGATGAACTTAAAATCAAGTACAGAAGGATGTATTGGCTAATGGGAAGGAATTCCCATCTCTCTCTTCACAACAAACTGCTTATATATAAGCAGATCCTTCGCCCTATTTGGCCCTATGGGACACAGATCTGGGGCTGTGCCAAGAAATCAAATATTAAGAAAATCCAAACTTTTCAGAATAAAATACTGAGAAGTATAGTTGGAGCCCCTTGGTACATGCCAAACGATGATATTCATCGAGATTTGAGTATGGAGACAGTCTATGAAGTTATTGCATAATACGCAAGGAAGCATGAACATCGCCTCCACAAACATGAGAACCCGGAGATGCTCTACGTTTTGGACAACGAAGGTGAAATCCGACGTCTCAAGCGAAACAAACCACTGGATTTAGTTGTGCTGCGTGAATAGAAGTGCAATCGAACTCAGAGCTATATAATCCCACTATTTAATGTAGGGCTAGGTTTTGCTGTAAACCTGCCCTCTTGGAGTGTACCTAAATTGATATGTAAAATCACTCTCAAGTTGACGTTATTTTTTCTATCAAAGTTCTACCACTTAGGGAGAGCGAATAGATGATCGTACACCGAACAGGATGAAGAGGAGCTCATTTTAGTAATCGCTAAAACAGTACAAAACACTCTTGTTATGTCTGGTTTATAACAGGAGTTGTCGGAATTTCGATTTCAGGTTTAAATATTTACATTAAAGACGATAACTGCCGATAGGTTTGAGGTTACAAAGCTTCAAAATAGTAGGTAACCAAAAATAGTTCCGGCTTCCTTACATGAATTCAAATACGGTTTAACCTTGTTTCCAAGTTCTCCCTTCCTCGCTATAAAAATAATTCTCAGAAATGCCGGGGCAGTTCGGAATACAAATGTTTGAGGTTCATAGTTTCGTATTCCAAGCGGGTTCTTGGCAAGGAAGTGTGAAAAACACGACTACCAATGGGACAAGTAGACACAACGAGGAATGTGACGAAGGTGGTGTAAGTAGGTACCTACTAGGGAAGGCCGATAGTCGATAGGACTATCGATGTATCGATAGTTTCACACTATCGATAGTCGGCTGACTGTTTCACAGGTGATATAGCGATTATTGAATTTCAGGAGATATGCATAGAGCCCGTAAATCTGTTCTCAACCAAAATACCTATTTGGATTGATCAGTTGATCATATTTGTGTGCCTCCTGAAATTCAATAATCGCTCTATCACCTGTGAAACACGCACACTGCAAATTCTTTCAGTGGGGTTTATTATTCAATTTTATTCATTTGAGTTGCTTTCATGATTTGAATTTCTACTAAGCTTTGGAGTGTGCGTGTTTTACAGGTGATAGAGCGACTATTGAATTTCAGGAGATATGCATAGACCACGTAAATCTGTTCTCAACCAAAACACCTATTTGGATTGTCAGTTGATGATATTTGTGTGCCTCCTCTACATCAGTCTACCTTTGGCTACATCGTTTAAATTTGGATTTGGGGAAGTTTTAACGCAATACGAGTGCTAAAGGACTTGATAAATTATAGATGTTTTTATTGAGGGGGGGTATTGAGGTTCAATAAAAAACGCTGCAAATTCTTTCACTGGGGTTTATTATTCAATTGGCTTGCATTCATTATTTGAATTTCAACTAAGCTTTGGAGTGTACGTGTTTCACAGGCTAGAGCGATTATTGAATTTCAGGAGGCACACAAATATGATCAACTGATCAATCCAAATAGGTATTTTGGTTGAGAAAAGATTTACGTGCTCTATGCATATCTCCTGAAATTCAATAATCGCTCTATCACCTGTAAAACACGCACACTCCAAAGCTTAGTAGAAATTCAAATAATGAACGCAAGCCAATTGAATAATAAACCCCAGTGAAAGAATTTGCAGCGTTTTTGGTTTATTATTGTTCTTGTGTTGATATCAGTAACCTAGTGACGTAGTGATGTAGTGATGTAGTAATGTGGATACTGGAGTGAACTCCTAAAAGGCTTTGTAGCCGATACACGGGTTGAAGCATTCTGATAACCATACAAAAAACGCTGCAAATTCTTTCACTGGGGTTTATTATTTAATTGGCTTGCGTTCATGATTTGAATTTCTACTAAGCTTTGGAATGTGCGTGTTTCACAAGTGATAGAGCTATTATTGAATTTCAGGAGGCACACAAATATGATCAACTGATCAATCCAAATAGTTATTTTGGTTGAGAACAGATTTACGTGCTCTATGCATATCTCCTGAAATTCAATAATCGCTCTATCACCTGTGAAACACGCGCACTCCAAAGCTTAGTAGAAACTCAAATCATGAACGCAAGCCAATTGAATAATAAACCCCAGTGAAAGAATTTGCAGCGTTTTTTCAAATACTCTTGGAATGTTTAGGTGAGATCGCAGGTCTGAAACTTTCTTGTTGGTTCACTGTTGAATGAATTACGAGTATTTAGGTAGGAAATGAAGTTGTGATACGAATAATTTTTCAAACAAAAAGTTGATAACATTGTTGATAAGTTGAATATTTCAATCACTTGAATAGGGATCTCAGAGAGAGGTGTTCACCTTTTTTCTCGTCATATTTCAAAATTATATAGAATTGGCTTATTTGAGACAAAATTGGTCTAAACCTTCGTCATTCCCCTTCTTGATTAGCACAATTCGTTATTTTGAACGACAACACCCACTTCTCATTGAAAATTCGGATTTTTTGTATATTTTCAAGGAAAATTGACTCCCTAACCCATTGTTACACAATATATATTTTAAAATCTTAAATTCAGGGATCGCTTCAGAATGATTCAAACCCGATTTCATATTTGGACATGCTTGATTTTTTCCTTTTCTTCAAGCTTAATACAACAACAAAGATTATATCTCCCAAAAAATTTTGCTTTGCATACAAGCAATAAAATCCATTGCTTTTTATTAACTCTGAAAAATGAAAGAAGTTTAAAATGAAATGAATTGGTTAATTACACTGAACAATCAACCCAAATTATTCACTACTTGAATATAGATATAGGAGAAATAGTTACGCAATTAGGTTGGCACTGAGGTATATTTTGTTGGAGGTAAAGACATTTAAACAGAATACGGGAGACGAGAGAATTTACGATCCTGCTGTAAACGAAGGCTATTTACAACGGGGGTTTACCTTTGGAGAATTAGCATATGAACCGTCTAAGCAATACGCGGAGCTAACAAACAAACATTTTCGAATGGAAACTGACGATCTTCAGACGCAAATGAACGTGTGGCGGCCCTTGAAGTTTTTACCGGCCCTGGCCTTACCAGTTGAAACGAAGAAAAAATATCAAAGACCAAACGTGAGGCTTCCCATTACATTTTTAATTGCATTTGCGCCTTCGGTGTTTAAAAAAAAACGGGACAGTAGACCTGTATGGTTCTACATCCAGATCATTTAAATGATTAATTTTACACATTTAAGAAAAGATGAAAGATTGAATATGCAACCTACAAATATGGGATTCTAGCTCAGAGAAGGGGAGCTAGTAAACAGAGATGAAAGCTACGGCTGGGAGGGGGGGGGGGGGCTAACAAGGGTTTACGTGAGCGCATTCTGTGTTCATAAACGGTACTTACTAAGTCTAAAAATCTGTAGATTCAACCAGAGCACCAGAGAGGCTAGTGCTTACCAAGGTGGCAGGTACACGAATGACCCCCTCGGGCGGACGGAAAAGTGGTGATGCCGGGATAACAAAGGGCGGAAGGAGCCCACCCAAAGGTTAGTTGAAGGAGTGTTGAGGGAGGGGGGGGGGGGGGCGGAACTGTTGGGTCGGTACGGTCGCTAACAACTGGATTGTACTCCTGTTAATCATTTAAATGATAACATTTCCTAGTTCGTGGAACAGTTGCAATGAGTCCTAAAAGTCCAATATTTCATTGTTCGACCCTAATTCTGGCCTAGTTGAGTGAGGAACCTCGGAAGTGTTGAATTTCCTGTTGGGAGGAGGAACGGAAGGGGTAATGAATTGTTGTCTTCAATATTTCCTCTTTTTTAGCAATAAACTCCAGAAATTTTTAATTTTATGTTAAGTGAAGGGAGAGGGAATTTAGTCTAGCATTTAAAAAAAAAAATTGATGAGAGTTCACAGGTGAAGAGTGGAGACAGGGGGAAAACCAGGTAGCTCAGATTTTTCACATTTCTAAGGTTATAAGGGTTATCAAAAATTATTTTTAAAATGAACAATTAATGTTGAAATATGTTATTAAAGTATTAAACCCCAAGAAAAAATGTTTGTTGATAGTTTTTGTACTGCCAAGTATCAAGACTACTCAAATACTGGGGGGGGAACCAGGTAAATCCGCAAGAAAACTTGAAGAACAGTTACTCCAATCACATCTTTAGCGGGAGTTTTTCGCAATTCTTCCCGCCTACAGAAAAATTTCAAGGGAAGCAGGCAGAGTTATTTCGTATTCCCAAACCGTCAGCTTAGTACAGATTCAAATCATGAACGCAAGCCAATTGAATAATAAACCCCAGAGAAAGAATACTTATTTACCCCACTAATAATATTGAATAATATTTACCTATATATCATCAGCGTTTCATGCATATCAGAATGCTTCAACCCGTGTATCGGCTATAAACTACAAGTATCCACATCGGCTATCACTCCAGTATCCACATTCACTACAACTCGACGCTATCGGCATCACTAGGTTGCAAACAAACAATAATAAACGAAAAAACGCAAATGTTGGCACCATAAATTGGCCATACATCGGGAATGGTTCGACCTACGGACCTGGAAGGGGCTCACTCGATTCCTCATGGTATGTCCTTCAAATAGGTAAATATTTAGGCCGATTCGACTTGTTTTGAGGTTTTTAGGGATTTTACAAAACTTTGACAGCCCTTAAAGGGCACTTTAAATTGAGTGAGAGAGCTGGCTCAAGAATTGGGGCGTCGTCGGACCAAGATGGATTTTTCCTGAATATTTCACATTTTTTGCTCCAGCCGTTTGGGAGAAATCGTGCGTACGGCGTACGGCGGACGGACGGAACAATTTTTATTGCAGATTCGGATTCTACACCCTTTGAAACGTAAACCATGAAATTTTTAGGGGGGGGGGGGGGGGTAGAATTTTTTTTCCAGAGCGATTACAATGGTTTATTATTGAATAATAAACCAAAATTGCAAAAGGCGACGTTGTGTACGTTTCTATGCTAATGCTCTTAGCTACTCTTTAGGTACTTGTACTGTGCACTGATTTCAATGCTTTTTGTCTTGCAAAGCTGTAACTTGGTAGCATCTTTGGAACTTATACTTGACGCTTAAGACATGGATGTGTCATTTAGGTTTAAGTGTAAAAAAAAAAGGCAAAAGGCATCGTTGCGCAAGGTTTCAATGGTAATGCTTTAGGCTACAGTATTCTAACACTGTGCACTAATTTCGATCCTATTTATCGTACGAATCTGCAATGTGGTGTCTACCCTCCTTAGGACTTACTTGTGAAAATGCTTCGGTGAGGTATTAGCTGGATGGACGCAAAAGCGGATTTCTTCTATATTATTCGTATGTTGCTGAAATTTGGTATGCACTTCTTGAGACTGATAATTGAAGATTCAGGCATCAATTGAGTCGTTAGACAGCTATCTCGATAACGTGAATAAAAACGCTCCCAATCAGGGGCGTTCGGCGAAATTGACCTAGTTCCGATCCTCTCTGTAGGACGGCTGGCGACGTCCGCGACACCTCCGGGTAGTCTAAAACTAATTTCTATGCTGTAAAACTAATCGTTTATCGTGCTGAAATTTCGTATGTACCCTCCTAAGGACTAATAACTGGAGATGCAAGTGCCCGTCGTCAGCTGAATCGCTCCTAAAGCTTATTTTTCTGCTTTTTATCGTTTGAAGCAACAATTTGGTACGTGATGCGGTAAGGACGTAATTCTATGCTCAAGTTACAACAAATCATGAAGCTGTACTGCTTCAGTACAGTTAAAAATCACTTGACGGACGGTTTTTGGATTGGCGAGTTGGCATTTCGGTTGTCCTGAAGGCATTTGGCGGGACATTCAGAGACTCACGCTCGCGCCCACCGCTCCGAGTCGTGATCACATTGTGCCAACACCTACTCGGGCTTGTGCTATCTGCTCGCCTGATCTTTCCGAAGGGTTTCCCGTTCACGTTTTTCCACCCACCTCTCGCTTCGTTCTGCCCTCATCTCCAGCCGTCAGATGAGCCTTTCCACCTACTTTTTCTCGTGATTTCAGCTCTCCGGGAATCACGATCGGCCCAGAGTCAGCGAGTAGGTTTGCCGTCTTTATCCTTATTACCTAGAACTTAGCCTGCTAACAACACTAGGATCATAAAGGGCGGGGATACGGAAAATGGTTGGACCCTACCTACCTCTTAACGGTACCAGTATAGTATGCTAAGCTCAAATGGAAAGAGCTGGTGAAGAAGAAGAAGGCAGACATCGACCTGAAATTTAAGAAAATGTATTGGCGTCCGTTTTGTTTGTCTGGCGGATAACAGTTCCCAGTCCACAATGATAGGATTACCGTGATTTTTGGTTTACTGGAGATAGGCATTTACCAGAGGTGATGTGGGATGATAATTTAGTTGTATTTCATGTTACAAAACCCATTTTCACACGCTTCTGGTCATAAAAATAAATAACAATGGGTCATTCCATACCCAGACAGACTCGAAATGTACCGACCCCCTCCGATTTTGTTCATACTTGGTGTAGTTGCTTCCATTAACGAATAAAAAAGGCCTGCCAGGTCATCTCCTCCAAAAATGAACGGTTTTGGAAGCTATAGCAGTATGATATTTTGACGATTTTTTCGATTTTGTATGACCTTGTTATGAACTGAGTTCATAAACAATAAGAATTTTGAATTTAGATATAGGAAAAGGTTGGCGTGAGATGAAAGTGAAGGAGAAGGTTGTGCTACTGGAGCCGGAAAACTTTATACAAGAAACCCGTAGCAACACTAGCAGGAATAATATTAACCCGGCAGGTAATGAAACAACCGTGAGTTAATATTTGGAGATATTAAGAACCCGGTAAGTAATTAAACAACCGTGAGTTCCTAATTGGTGAGGTGTATTGAGAACCCGGTAAGTAATGAAACAACCGTGAGTCATTTATGACTTCACTTCTTTAAATCCCATTGGTTAGTGTGTGGTAGTGTAGAATGTTATCAAAGTGTTCTTGGTCGGAAACTTTTGCAAACTTTTGTGTATTTCAAGAAGGAAAAATTTCTCCAGCCGGTAAGTAATGAAACAACCGTGACTTTTGAATATTTTTAAGGAAATGAGAGAATATGTTGGGAGAGTTTGTAGGGTTGAAGAGAGAATTGAAGACGTTGAATGAGTGTGAAAGACTAGGGGACCAAGCCTGTGGCAGAAGGGCTCATATACAGCCCGGGGGATCGACGGTCGTTTGGGCAGGCGTCGTCTCCGCACGCTTGGTTTTCGAGCTCGTTTATTAGGTTGTAAAATGTACAGTGTTGGGTTCACAACAGACCTGAACATGGTTTTTTGACTATATCTTTGGTTCCAATCGACCAAATTGAGCATACGTACTATGATTTTCTTCGTAATAAAGTTTCAAATTTTTCCAACGCTTAGAAGTAAATGTGTTACTGAAAGGGTTAAAAACGCAATTTCTCCCGGGTCGCTCAGTAGAATTAGGCGTTCAAGGTCTTAAAATGTTTGTAATTACTTGTTTTACAATGCCCCCAACGGGTTTTGTGTGTAAATTTCATTCGACGGAGTTATAACGGTTTTAAGGGCTTTGCACCGCCATTATTTCACTTTATTTTATCGATGTAAAGCTGAATTATCTCGAAAGCCGTAAGAGATATCGAAAATTGTGATGGAAGAAAAGTTGTATCCTTTAAAATGTAGATTCGAATGGACTCCTTCCAGTTTTCCATAGCTCCAACCGTGTACAAGCTATGAGCAAAACAAAGTCTGCCCATTTACGGGTATGGGTAAGAAGGTAGCAGTGGCAAAGGGAGTTTCATAGTCAGTAGAGCTCCAATTTGACCCAGCTAATTTGCTAAATGCTCTTAGTTAAACTGTTTCCCAATTGATCGATGGAGGTGAAGTATAAGTGGACCCCTTTTTAAGGCATCTAGAATACCATTACATGGTACGTAATTCTCGAGTTTACATAGTGGATCACAGACTACGTCAGTGATTTACGTAGAAGGAAATTCATAATAAACCTTTGTGTACAAATTTGCAGCATTTTTTCCTCTTCATAGCGATTATTTTGAAACTTTATAAACTCATTTAAGCACACTTTCGTGCACAAAAAGTTCTAAGTGCCTACTATCCAAAGTTTGAGTGAGAAAATAAGGTAGAGAGCTGGTAAGGAGCAAAGGAATTGGGTCCGCGAGGCAATGCAACACAACAATGTCGAGGTTTTGAAGTCAGCGGGACCGAAATGACTTTCACCCGGAGTCAGGGACACAGTCGGAGTGGAACACAGACACCTACTCAACTTGTCTTGAGGTTTATCTTCTCGCGAGGGCTTATAAGGCAGCTGATTCCAGTCGGAACACTCAGGGAGCTGAATAACAATGACTGTAGAAGAAGAAGGGAATACATGTATTCGAAAGATACAGGAAAAGAAACAAAGTTTTATAATATAAACATGATATGTTTGTGGGCTATGCCCGCCTGTCAGAGTCTACAGGCCTACTATAACTAATATGTATTTCTGTAGGTCCCATCCTTGAATGGGCTTGCTGGGTTTATGGTTCATTGTTCAGACAAAATCTTATCAGTATTGAAAATTAATAACGGCTCCGCAAAGCCACCAGCAAAATGAACCCGAACCTGCCTATTTGGCAAATGTTGACTGGCTTTGGATCAGCGTGTATCCGACGAATCGGTCTGCAAATGTTTGGACAATTTTTTCCCAAACTGGGGTTGATAAGAAAGTTTTACCGATGAATGCGAGATTCGGACTGTGTCCTATGATTTCTTTGTATATCAGAGCCTTTGCCAAACGGCTGAGGCTAAATCGTCCTCATAATTGCAACCGATTGTAGTTCCGTCAAATACCCAGAAATACTAAATAACTAAACGTAGAGTGAGGGAATATGGATATTACTACAACAAACACGAGGTTCATTGGAAATTAAGATATAGGTAGGTACACTGTTGCTGTTGTGCAACTATTTTTCGATTAACCAGACATCTGATTATAGCTATGCGGATATTAGTATTTCGAATGTCCTCAAAACCCAGAACCTATCATTAATCCGCACGAAACAATTCATAAAGGTAGACAACCACTACCTAGAAAAATGTTTTCTTACAAAATGCCTATTAATTTTCAATACTGATGAGATTTTGTCTTATAATTCAGTCTTCTTTGTCAATGTCTATAAAATCGATAATTTGTTTACTTACCTGGTCACCTCACTACCTAATGAAATTATGATATTGTACTTCTTAAATGAATTAGTTATATTAATGCGGCTGATCTCATGACAGTTTTTGCACCTGGAAGGAGTTTGTGATCCTTTGTTATGTGGTGACTTTTGGTTTATTATTCAATAATAAGCCATTTAAATCGCTCTGGAAAAAAAATTCTAACCCCCCTGAAAATTTCATGGTTTACGTTTCAAAGGGTGTAGAATCCGAATCTGCAATAAAAAATTTTCCGTCCGTCCGCCGTACGCACGATTTCTCCCAAACGGCTGGAGCAAAAAAGCTGAAATTTTCAGAAAAAATCCATCTTGGTCCGACGACGCCCCAATTCTTGAGCCAGCTCCCCCACTCAATTTAAAGTGCCCTTTAAGGGCTGTAAAAGTTTTGTAAAATTCCTGAAAACCTCAAAACTAGTCGAATTGGCCTAAATATTTTCTTATTTGAAGAACATACCATTAGGAATCGAATGAGCCCTTCCCCACGTCCGTAGGTCAAACCATTCCCGATGTATGACCCGATTTATGGTGCCAACATTTGCGTTTTTTCGTTTATTATTGTTTGTTTGTAACCTAGTGATGTCCGGCCGATAGCGTCGTGTTGTTGTGAATGTGGATACTGGAGTGATAGCCGATTTGAATACTTGTAGTGTAGTTAGTAGCCGACACACGGGTTGAAGCATTCTGATATACATGAAACGCTGATAATATATAGGTGAATATTATTCAATATTATTACTGGGGTTTATTATTCAATATTTTACTGGGGTAAATAAGTATTCTTTCACTGGGTTTTATTATTCAATTGGCTTGCGTTCATGATTTGAATCTTACTAAGCTTCGGAGTGTGCGTGTTTTACAGGTGATAGAGCGATTATTGAATTTCAGGAGATATGCATAGACCACGTAAATCGGTTCTCATCCAAAACACCTATTTGGATTGATCAGTTGATGATATTTGTGTGCCCCCTCTACATCTGTCTACCTTTGGCTACATCGTTTAAATTTGGATTTGGGGAAGTTTTAACGCAATACGAGTGCCAAAGGACTTGATAAATTATAGATGTTCTTATTGTGGGGGGGGGGGGGGGGGGTAATGAGGTTCAATAAAAAACGCTGCAAATTCTTTCACTGGGGTTTATTATTCAATTGGCTTGCGTTCATGATTTGAATTTCTACTAAGCTTTGGAGTCTGCGTGTGGCCAGGATAGGGCGATTATTGAATTTCAGGAGGCACACAAATATGATCAACTGATCATCAATCCAAATAGGTATTTTGGTCGAGAACAGATTCACGTGCTCCATGTATATCTCCTGAAATTCAATAATCGCCCTATCCTGTGAAACGCGCAGACTCCAAAGCTTAGTAGAAATTCAAATCATGAACGCAAGCCAATTGAATAATAAACCAGTGAAAGAATTTGCAGCGTTTTTAAATTTAATTTACCTTTAAGACCTTGCGAGCGAAAGATTGGTAATACATATAAGGGTGTTCTCATTTGTCCCCTCTGTTGATTATATTTAAATTCTTTAAAAGATTCTCACCCTTCGTATGAAACATAAAGATTCAAGGAGTATTGGAAATTCTACCGTCAGTAGCACCAGGATTGGTGGACCATCTAGACCTCGATGAGCGTGTAATTATCAAATTTGTACCTGCGTAATTGCTAGGATCATCATTAAAAGTAAAAGAAGTATTCGTGTAATAAAATTTAAAATAGTCATAAAGTATCTGCCTAAATTAGTTTGTAAAGTGAAAAGGTGTAGTTGCTCAATCTATCTTTCTGAAGATCCCTGATCTTTCCAAAGCGGTCAGTGACGCTGTGGTGGTGTTCGTTGATTGTCTGAGGTTATGATTCTCCCTACGCTGATACGTGAGGGTGGAGAGACCATTAGGTCATGGTACAGACCGAAAATCAATTCCTCCCGTAAAATTAGGAGTGGAGATGAGGCAGAGACAGGTCTGGGGGATAAGCAGGTAAGATGCCGGTAAATATCCTCGGAAAGGTATTGGTTTTCGAGCTGTTGGGTCATCGTGTGGCCAGTCGCCAGTCGGTGACCTTTTGAATGAACAAGGAACTGGGGTTGCTCAAGACGCTGCAAACTTCACGCTCGCGAGGTCAGGCGATCACTCGCCATTAGCATCGACACGGTCCTTCTACAAGCTTGTGAGGAGAGACACGGAATGGCTCTTTTTAACATTCTGAAAACCATCAGCATTGTACTGTGAAATCTGATATCCATGCGTGGTCATGGTATGCTCAGATGATCCAAGTTGGTGAAAGATTTCAACGGTTAAACTTACATGCAGTATCGATAAAATGCGGGAATCTGAATCGTACATCTAGTAAATATGATAATATGCAATAATGCTCAAAAAGTGACACACACAAAACATACATGTATTGCCATTGTATCGACTCGAGTCATAATTGTTGGAACCAAACAGTACAGATGACTGGATGATGACATGAATCATTGTCGTGGTGTTTTTCACCGTTGCCCCCATAAATTTCCAAGGTGTATCTCGATCCAGCGCAAATCCCCTGTAAGCTGGTCGATTGGGCGCAGGCTGTAAAAACTGAGAGGGTCAGAAATAGAGCTTTTACTGCAACAGAGTTTTATTTCAACGTGAACATTTTCACAATCCCCAGTGTTCATTTAGGGTGAACCACATTTTTGACGAATCGCTTCTCGTTTGCTTTCAAGGTGCGCATTTCCATTGCCAAAAAAAAAGGTATAAATAACATCAAACCATTATCAGACAGTAGACATTGTATACCTCCACAATTGCCATTTCCTTTCTCATTTGTAATTTTGCATTGCTATTTCTGTTCCAGGTGCGTACCAAAATGCTGATTGGTCCTAAGTGAAAGTCTAGATTGAAGGTAAAGTAAAGTAAGTAAAGTAAACAAGGAATTTCCCCTTGGATTTCCGTCCGACTACCCGGAGGTGTCGCGGACGTCGCCAGCCGTCCTCTAGGGAGGATCGGAACTAGGTCTGACGATTCCGCTCGTGGCTTCCCATTGCCTCACGCCCCTGGGTTGGGAGCGTTTTGGATTCACGTGATATCGAGATCAGAGGTGAACTGTCCAACGACAGGACAGGTATACAACACTTGATAGGATTTTGGCCCTAATCATTGGTGCCTGTCGGATTTGAACCGGGACAATCAGTACTCCCACTGAAAGTAAACAGCCAAAGGACTGACGCCCCAGCTCGCTCGAACAACCTGTCCCCCTCAAGATTGAAGATAGCCAAAGTGGTATCTGAACATTTATATCTTTTAACAATAATTCGATATTTACAATAAAATGTAATTTTAATCATAAACGAAGCTGCTGACTTCATGAGTCCAAAATGACCTATAAAGGCTCAATGAAAGGAGAATGACAGCTCCTTGTCGAGCGTCTATAATCTTGTAGTTATAATTAGCTGTTCATAATCTTGCAGTTAACATTCCTACAGTACAACAAGAACTTGAACTGGACACCGTGGTTTTTATTATTATTTTTTTAAATTTATTTATACAGGGTGTCTACCTCTCAGGTGGACCAAACTTTAAGGATCGATTCTACAACTAATTTGCGACAAAAAGTGCCCCAAAGACTTTTTTTTAGAGGCTCCGTTTCCGAGTTATTAACGACTTAAGTTTTTTTTCGTGTTATCGACTTTACTTCACTAAAACAGCCATAACTCCCTTGTTTTTGGAGTAATCTCAAATTTGAGGAAACCGTTGGAAAGAGCGTTAAATTTCCTATCCGTTTAGTGTGAAACGCTATTTTTTAAAGCCATTTTCTGAAGTAAAAAAATAAGCCAAAGTCAAAGTTTTAATTTTTTTTCGAAAATCAACATTTTTCAGGCTAATTTATCGCCTGTAATAAATTGGAATATTGGTGTGCACTCAACGGAAAAAACTAGCCCAAGACCTCAGCTTTCCAACGGTATCATCATTTTTCTCTTTACATTTGAATAAACCTCGTAAAATGACGTTTTGATGCGAAAAAAGAAGGATTTTTCGTTAAAAATCGCAATTTTTCACAAACATTGACTTTTATTCGATATGAGTGTTCTTCATTGTACCTATTAATTTTTCCGTTGTGATTCTTAATTTTTTTAAATCCTGAACCCCAAATGGTGACACTTTTGAACCATCGCGGCCGCCTCAAAACGGACTAATGCGATACCTGTCTACCAAATGAAAAAAACGGTTGATCGAATGAAATACGCGTACATCTTCTCGGAAAAATACGAGTTTTTTTTCATTTCATATCACAAAATGAAACTAAAATAAAATAAAAATGAGCCACTAGGAACAAAAACCATGTCGGCGAGCTCCCGATTCGAATAATTGGCCATATTAGGTAATTTGTACGTAGGACGTAGGTACCGAACAACTACTACTTTATTTATAATCACAAATAAATTTGTAATTTTTTTAAATTCACAAATAATTTGTAATTTTTTTTCAAGTCACAAGCAAAATTCACAATTTTGAATCCTTTTAAATTCACAAATATATATGAAAATTTTGCTAAATTTAAAGCTAATTAAAATCAAATTCCAGCTGTAATTTTTTGATAGCCTGAGGAAAATCGAGTAATATAATTTTTGTTTTTCCTGTGTTCTTCAAATTATTCATGGCGGGTTTTGAGAGGACTAACCAAAACTAAATTGGCATGACTTATATGGGTCACTCGAAATACGAAAATTATATTCATCGGTTTTTCTGAAAATATGATAAAATCACCGGTCAGCAGGCCGGCGAGAAGTGAAATTACCTGTTTGATTTCAATAAGCCGTTTATTTAATTACAATCGCATGTATATAAGTTATGTGGACCTTAGAGGAAATAATTAAAATAATAAAATTCAGCAGTAACCCTTATATTCGGAAACACCGAATTTATGTTCTATTTAACGAGTCGCGTTGCTCTCCTGTACATATTATAATTTCGTGGCTTTTGTATTGTATTTCGGTTGTTCAAATAAAGTTGTTTTTTTAAAAACTAAATTCATTCTTCCGAGAATTTATCTTATATTTATGAACTTGATAGGATTTAAGTTGTGAAAGATGTCAGGTTATTAATCCATTAGGTATCCATTAGGTATAGAACTACTGGTTCCTCTTCGTATGCAGGTAGGTAGGTAGCTTACTATGTTAGTTCCTACCACCTGCCTAGATGACTTCGGGTGAGTGAACTACGATTGTCGTTATCACAAAGCAATAACGTCGCCCCATTGTTTTCCCCCAGCTTTTTCTATCAGGACGCGTTCAGTTTCGAGGCCATGAAAGCTTGAAACCGATAACATACGGCGCGACAAAGGAGCGAAGTGGAAAGGTAGAGCACCAAACGCCCCTATCTATCATAATTATTGTTCGATTCGAGGAAGGAAAACGCGCTCGACGATAAATTCGTCGCGCTTTTTGTTGTTCCTTTTGTCCTTTGTGCCAATTAGTGGTGAAGGTAGGCATCAGGTTAGTATGTTCAACTGTTGCCGCGTATACAATGTGTCCCGACATAACTTCGTCAAACTTTGAGGTCGGTTCTAGAACTCACTTCCAACAAAAAATTGGGTGAAAATCCATTTTTTTGATGTGCGAGAGGCCCGAGAGGATCACCAATCGATTCAGCGTTATGAATTCCGATGGCAAACTCATATTTTTGTGACATATTAATAATAAAATATGAACTTGAAGAGGAAAAATGTTCAAAACTCGTAAATCTCTTCTTTCAAACAGCCACAAGCCCCTTATGATCTAGAGGTGCATTTGAGCCCGAAGTCATCAAATATGGGCCAAAACCTCAGCTTTCTATAATCAAAAACTATTTTACCCTTGAAATTATTAGGAAAATGTACAAGAAACAAGCGGCATTGTTTACTACATTTATTAATAACATAGATAAAACTAAATTACTACATGAATATCAATAACAAGTACCTGAGTGATAAATCGAGAGCTTTCCAACGAATGGAGAACGATTTTTGTCCGTCGAAAACTGAACAACTTTCATTTCCCTAGAAATGGCTTGGTTGTACGTGAAAAACATCAGATCTTGATCTTTTGATAATCAAATCATAGACAAAAGTATGGAGCCTTTTCTTCCATGATGTTGACAAATGCTTGCATACGAGTCTGCAACACATTGGGACATTTTCATGTGTGTTCGCATGTGTGTTTCATTTCTGTTCGCTCACGATACTCTCGCGCAATTTTACATATCAATAAAGCCAATTAATTGCTGAGTTCGATTGCACTCTATTCACGCAGTTGTTCACTGATCGTTTTGAAGTGGAATAAGTACGGAAGTGGTTCAAACTAATGAACCAAAACAGAATGTCTTATTATTGGTAAGAATCGTGAGCACGTTCTCGTGACGATTTTGGTTTATTATTCAATAACAAACCATTGCAATCGCTCTTGTCCAAAAAAAAAAAATTCTAGCCCCCCCCCCCCCCCCCCCCCCCTGAAAATTTAATGGTTTACGTTTCAAAGGGTGTAGAATCCGAATCTGCAATAAAAATGTTTCCGTCCGTCCGCCGTACGGTGCACCGTACGCACGATTTCTCCCTAACGACTGAAGCAAAAAAGCTGACATTTTCAGGAAAAATCGTACGACGCCCCAATTCTTGAGCCAGCTCTCTCTTGAGGCGGTTAGATCATCATCAGTAACAGAACAATAACTCTTTCTGATAAATTTACGTTTGATTGCGGAAAAACTTGAGTTTTCACAGAAATCCACGTTTTTTAACCAAAATCAACCTGAAACCTCCGAATTTGCTAAGCGAGGAGAGGTCCAAGAAGGTCATCATTCGATTCATCGAAAAAAGGTACATAAAATCCGATGCCGAACTCGTGTTTATGAGACAAGTCGATTTTGGATGTAAAACGTGAATTTCAACCTCAAAATCCCACGTTTTCCAGCATTTAAAGGGCCATTTCTCCAATAACTTCCAGCGTGAGTTATTTTTCTATTATAATATTGGAATTTTGGAGCATATTTTGAACTACAGGCTAACATTCACCTTGAGTCACCAGTACCTATGAGCAATTGAAAAAAGTACAGATTTTTTTAAGATTTGACAATTTTTCTCCTTCAAGTTCACTTTTTATCCATCTAGCTGATTCAAAAAATGTTGATTTTTCCATCAGGGAGATCGGAATTTCAACACTATTTTGAACGGTATAATGAAATTTGAAGTTACTCCTTCAATTAAGGGAGATACGGTCATTTTAGTGTCTTAAAATCGAAAACACGAAATAAATAACTTATATCTGACATAACACGAAAACTCAGCGGGATTTTAAAATATATTATAAGGCAAATTTTGTTTCAAATTAGTAGCCAATACTTGGTCGGTGTTAGGTACGAGCGGTCCACACCCTGTACACAGAAGTGGACTACGTACAGAACCTCAAATTGTGTAAGTATGAACACACTCGCATTCTACGAGCTCATATGGTCGGTATTGACTCCCCGCAGTTTCCACATATTTTATGAATGAATAGAAAGGAAACGGAATTGCCCCAGCGGTAGCACGCACCTTTGTTTGGTTCCAGGCTCCTAATTACGCCGACCTCCGGCGATTACAAAAGACGAACCCGAGCAAAACGCGTTGTATTTTCCGAATCACTTCCCACGATGTAGGTTAGAGAGGCAACGTTCTTCCAATAAAAAGATAGCTTTGTAGCTTCGAGGAGTTGTCGATAATTTATCAGATAGGCATCTGCTTTCTCAAGAGCACGTAGGTTTTTAGGTTGTCCTACTCAATACAGGGTAGTTAACCGTTTTTGTTTATTATTCAATAATAAACCCCTGTAATCGCTCTTGACAAAACGCCGTCCGCCGTAACCACGTTTTCTCCCAAACGGCTGGAGCAAAGAATCTGAAATTTTCAGGGAAAATCCATATTGGTCCGACAACGCCCCAATTCTTGAGCCAGCTCTCTCACTTAATTGAAAGTGCCCTTTAAGGGTTGTCAAATTTTGTAAAATCCCTAAAAAACCTCAAAAAAAGTCAAGGCGGCCTAAATTCGGACTCTTTTTGAAGAACTTTCCATGAGGAATCGAATGAGCCCCCCCCCCCCTCCCCAGGTCGGTAGCTCAAACCATTCCCGATGATGGCATGATCTTATGCTGCCAACATCCGTCTTCGCATTGCTAAGTAAACAAATTAGAAGCAAATTAAAAGATCATTCGATTTGGGAACCGTAGCGCAGCGGTTTCGTGCGGGACTCACAACCCCAGGTCTTCGGTTTCGTTCCCGAGCTCGGCAGGAAAATATTTGCCCCACATGAATATGGTATACACCACACTTGGACACAAAACGCTCCAAATTCTTTCACTGGGGTTTATTATTCAATTTTATTCATTCGGCTTGCATTCATGATTTGAATTTATACTAAGCTTTGGAGTGTACATGTTTCACAGGTGATAGAGCGATTATTCAATTTCAGGAGGCACACAAATATGATCAACTGAACAATCTGAATAGGTATTTCGGTTGAGAACAGATTTACGTGCTCTGTGCATAATTTGCACTGCATATCTCCTTATTATTATATATAATAACAACGTGTCTGAAATGACAGGTTGGACCAGCCAGCCGTCAAACGGGTTAATTTTCTCCTGTATCAAACCTATAGGGGCCGGCTTTTTAAAAGCTAGAGTTACAAAAATTTTAATGATTTTTCCAAATTTTACATTTTAATTTTAAGATTTATGAACAATAATTTAATCCCGGTAAAACAATTGCACATTCATATTTGTAAAAAAAAAGTATGTACATTGTAAAAAAAATTGACATAATTGTATTTATGCGTACAATCAATGTAACTTGATCAATTCAATTGTGATTTTTATTTACCTCCTTCTCTATATCCGTACACAGTATCTATCAAACAAATAAAATTAAAATTTTCTTTTGAAAAGTGAAACCATTTCATCTGTATTTTCTTATGACGTTGTCGCGTTCAACTATCGCCAGTAAACCAAATTTACAGACAACCAATTTTAAATTGAATTAGAACTCTAACAAAAATTGACAGTGGTGGTAGATTGCCCGCAGCTTCTTCTCCGGAGAGTTTCAGAGGGTGAACACGAATCAGGTCGCCGAGACGCTTTGTTTGTGTTCTTTCCCATTAGGTAACGCAAAATGCGTGCTGGTAAGTGACCCTCATCTTCATCTAGATCACTAGGTATAATCATAGTTACCCGTCCATCCCCACGCCGATCATGCGTAACATGCTTGGGTTCTCGCGAAGAATTTCCCTGTTATGTCACACTTTTGTCCTAATACCCTCGGAACGTGATACAAGATAAAATTGGCATGCACTTTCACTGTAGGTACCAAAAATGTTGAGAATCGGCGATCGAAATCTGCTTACCAGACCCAATATCCACGTGAACATATTTCATAGGTTTCCTCTTGCGTAATGGCTCCTTATTAGTTTTTTATATTATCCGCCTAATCTAGTAGCTTAACTGCTCTTAGCATAACTTAGGTAGTATAGAATGGAGTAAAAAAGATTCTACACATTTAATTGCAATTAAAGCGAGTAGCTCATGTTCAAAATTTATCATCCACATGTATGCATTTGTATCAATGCATTTAAAACTCTTATTTACACGTCTACCAAAAATAAATACTGTATACATTAATATGATACTACAGGGTGAGTTAACAAAACTTGCTGATTTGAAAGGTCAATAAAAAAAAATAATAATAATAAAAAAAAAAAAGTCTGCCAAGTGGGTGTGGCACATAGCTTCCTCGTATCCATAACATGACTGTATAGATCATTGAAAATTATTATTGACTAAAGGCTCGAGGCTAAAACGTTATTTTCTCTTTATTACTCACGAGGACCATCTTTACATCATTCCGAACAATCCCTGAAAATTTCATCGAAATCAGTCATGAACTCCCGGAGTTATGCGTGTAACAAGGATTTCACGTTTGCGGATGCGCAGAGGCTACTATTAATCCGGGGGTCATGAAACTTATAGGGGATAATCTACACATCAAACCGAACGATTCCTGAAAATTTCATCGAAATCGGTCAAGAACTACGGAGTTATGCTTGTTGGCAAGGTGCGAATACCTAAATTTCAATCGTCATGCGATCGATTTCCCTGTTATGTCACATGCCTAATAACTTAAGGCCATATTAACACGTCTAGAATCAAAAATACATTCTGTATACATCAATATGAATGTAATATTAATGTTACATAATATTATGGCTTGCACAATCCCAATTGGAGGTTGAGTGCTTTTTTCTATGAGGAGGTAGTGGAGCGTAACTTTCTTGTGCAGTTTCTCTGAAATTTTGATTTACTCTTTTTGTTTCCCGAAAAATCTTGTGTAAGAATGATATTATAAATAAAACAGAGAACGTTCTTGTTCGTTGAAAACCAGGAAATCCAACGAACAAAGGGTTTGCATTTACGTTTTTCAGAACCATGAGTAGGTTGCACTCAATAATATTGATAATTGTTCCAATGAATAGTACAAGTTCAGTCAATTTTATATAGTGGGTATAAGGATGTAATTCTACGTGGTTCCCCTCAACCAAACCGTTCGTTTCTCCTAAATTTTGATATTTTTCAAAGGATAATTACTGTTTCGGAAAACTCAACTCACTCGTGGGGTTTCCTCAAACGGGAAGGTGGTTTTGTTCGTCTCTTATCATTATTTATTTCTGTCTCAGTGTTTGACCAAATTACATATGTATTCTAGCAAATCAGAAAAGGTACAACATATTCTCACTTAGTATTATCACGTATTTCATTGAGTGTCTACACATTTGAAAGCTCCCATGAAGGTTAACCAATAAAAATTTACTCCCGGAGGTTTGCTGGAAGAATTGTACATATTGTCGAAACCAGAGCTTCCAGAGCTAAATGAGGAGGCAAGACTCAGTTCTAAGAGAGATTAGGTTTTACAGCTCTGGGGCTGCACCAAACATACTAATATCAGAATTTTCAGAATGAAGTGCCAAGGAGTATTGTCAATGCACCCAGGTACATTTGTAATGACGTCCTCCATCGTGACCTTAATATGGAAACAGTGAGCGAAGTGATTAAGCAGCACGCAATTAAACACAAACCTCGACTTCATGCGCACATAAACCCTGAAGTGTTTCAACGACAGTATGTTCATCCGGAGGATTGAGCAAAACCCTTGACTTGTGATGTCACGTGCTTAGTGATTCAATGTGATGAATGGGTGTTTTCTAGAGTAGAGCCACAGGGCTGTCAACTCTACAAACAGTTAATTAGTGTATGAGTGAACCAAAATGTAAAAAAAAAAACATTGTGTAGTTTTGAAACTAATTTTAATTATAGAAATCAATAACAAATCTGGGAACGATTGTTTGAAATCACTTCGTTCAAGAAATGAAGTGAGGTGAGTTTTGAAATCCTTGCTAAAGGAAATTAGAAAGTTCAGACATTACAATTAGCGATGTCTTCCAAGGCGGCGGATTTAATTCACTTTACTCCCGTCTCAAAGGCTACTTGTCAACTCGTTGGTCTATCCTATCATGAACCCTTGTGCGTACTAGACTCATGTAGAAATAAGGGCATATAGTGAAAATTTTTTTTTGACATTTTTTTTGTTTTGTCAAAAAAAACTAGATTCAATTCTGAAAAGAATGGTATATTAAACAATATTAAAAGTTCAAAGGAACATATTGAAATTAGGCTTAGAAGCCGCCCGCCTTGAACGAGAAATCAAAACTTCAAAACTGACATAGACAAACAATAATAATGGAAAAAACAAGCTTGATAATGATAAAAAGACTGATACCAATATGGAAGACAAGATCAACCGATAACAGCATGGAAGACACGATTATCGAATAATTCCAATTTTCAAGAATTCTAGTTCATTAGAACGGCGGATTTAATTCGTTACGTTTCTGTTTCCCGTCTCCTTGAAAATTTAGGACTCATCTGCGGTCAACTCGTTGGTCTATCCGATTTTCATTTTCTTTTTTTAAAAGTTTGTCTATTCAGATGCCAAGACAAAGAAAATGTGTCAGATTGTTGCGTGAGTGAACAAAGTGAAAACCGCCATTAAAACGTAAAGTTTGATAATTTATGGTGGTTCGCCTAGTTCATATTTTCGAAATCTGTTTCCGCAGATTTGAAGATCTTAACTAGGCCTAAATTATTTTTAAAAATCATCAAAATGACAGCGGGTTGCTGAGAATGGGTCACGAAATTGCCAAATATGCCCTTAAAGCTTACAGATATTGACATGACGATTGGAATGAGTGTCTACATGTTGAAAAGTCTACTAAATATTAAATGCGATAACCTATGGATCTAAAATGTAGCAAAATAGGATGCAAATTGTCAGAATAAAAGAGAAGCAATTGGGTATTTTTCGATTGAAAGAGATCTATGTAACTACTTACTGAACTATAACTGAAAAATTACTGAATAATAATTTGCCAAAGCTTTTTTGACCAAATTACATGTTTTGAAGATTAGATTCAAATTACAAATTGTTCATTTAAGGTGAGTAGTCCTATTTTCCATAGTTTCCACAATCACAAGAAGTAGTTTCCAAATACTTTTAATGAAATGTTTTTTTTTTTTTTTCATGCCAGCAAGCACGTCTCCTGTCAATATTGCCCAAGTAGGTAGAATAGAAAAAAACGCTGCAAATTCTTTCACTGGGGTTTATTATTCAATGATTCATGATTGAAATTTCTACAAAGCTTTGGAGTGTGCGTGTTTCACAGGTGATAGAGTGATTATTGAATTTCAGGAGGCACACAAATATGATCAACTGAACAATCCAAATAGGTATTTTGGTTGAGAACAGATTTACGTGCTCTATGCATATCTCCTGAAATTCAATAATCGCTCTATCACCTGTGAAACACGCACACTCCAAAGCTTAGTAGAAATTCAAATCATGAACGCAAGCCAATTGAATAATAAACCCCAGTGAAATAATTTCCAGTGATGGTAAATAATACGCATAGAGCACGTAAATCTGTTCTCAAACAAAACACCTATTTGGATTTATCAGTTGATCATATTTTTGTGCCTCCTGAAATTCAATAATCGCTCTATCACTTGTGAAATACGCACACTGCAAATTCTTTCAGTGGGGTTTATTATTAAATTTTATTCATTTGATGATTCATGATTTGAATTTCTACTAAGCTTTGGAGTGTGCAAGTTTCACAGGTGATAGAGCGATTATCGAATTTTAGGAGATATGCATAGACCACGTAAATCGGTTCTCATCCAAAACACCTATTTGGATTGATCAGTTGATGATATTTGTGTGATCCCTCTACATCTGTCTACCTTTGGCTACATCGTTTAAATTTGGATTTGGGGAAGTTTTAACGCAATACGAGTGCTAAAGTACTTGATAAATTATAGATGTTTTTATTGTGTGTGTGTGTGTGTGTGTGTGGGGGGGGGGGGGTATTGAGGTTCAATAAAAAAACGCTGCAAATTCTTTCACTGGGGTTTATTATTCAATAGGCTTGCGTTCATGATTTGAATTTCTACTATTTGCAATTTATGACACTTTTGCAATACGGCGACACACTTGTTTGATAAGGTGTTCCTGAACCGATTATTATGAAATTTAGACTTGTTTTTCTCAGAACGACGAAAACATTTTTAATCTCACAAAAAATTACATTTTTTAACAAAAACAACTAGAACGTCTTGCGTCAAGAGGGGAAGATTGAAAGCAGGGATGGACAAAATGAATATGAATACGATTAAAATCTTAATCTTAGAAAAAGAGTATGATTAAAATCATAATCACAGCGCATGATTAAGAATAATATCTTAATCACAGGAATCTGTGATTAATCACAGAAATCTGGGATTAATCGCTGAAATCTGAGATTAATCGTCAAAATCGCAGAAATCTGTGATTAATCACTGAAAGTTGTGAAAAATCATGTCATTTGGTGGTAGTCAATTGTAGCAATTCGTGATTAATCTGGTTACATTTATGAATTTTACCTAGTAAAATCTGAGCAGGTTTGTTCTTGAAATATTTTGAAAAAAAAATATATATATATGGCGCTGACCAACAATTTAAAAAATCGGTTTTAAACACTTAAGAAAATATATCGATTGTTAATATAATTGATTATTGCAGTTCATGGGGGCAAGGTAACGAGCATGTATGATTCATCGTGTACTATCTGTACTGAGCTTCGGAGTGTGCGTGTTTCACTAAAAAAACGCTGCAAATTCTTTCACTGGGGTTTATTATTCAATCGGCTTGCGTTCATGATTTGAATTTCTACTAAGCTTTGGAGTGTGCGCGTTTCACAGGATAGGGCGATTATTGAATTTCAGAAGGCACACAAATATGATCAACTGATCAATCCAAATAGGTATTTTGGTTGAGAACTGTAATACTGAAAGGAATTGTTATATCAATTCTACCTTCACTTGATTACGATTTCTTGATATTATTCTCCTTTTTCACCTTATTAATTACTAAGATTATTTTATATACAGATATATAAGGTTCAAGAAATAATTATACGCAAGATTTTGGAAATAGATATAGTTGTTTATTCAATAAATGTATTTATTGCTCCAAGAATTTCTATGGGGGTCCTATTAACCACAATGTGGAAACGATTTACGTATTCCTTTAATATTTTTATTTTTATGAAATAGCACCGCAGGTGGTATTAGGTAAGGAGTTCGGTTAATAGGATGGATCTGGGATATTAATATCAATTTGATTTAAATACGGAAATTGAAAGAACAGATTACCTGGTCGGATGAGAGCTGGGTAGAAAGTGGTAAGGAGAGGGGCTTGTCGCAAGTTTTCGTTATCTCTCCTTCCCCCCCAGTCACTCCTCGCCTCTCCTCTCGCAATTGTTCCGCTGATAGCCGATAGATGGTGTCGGCTATCACAGAACAGATTTACGTGCTCTATGCATATCTCCTGAAATTCAATAATCGCCCTATCCTGTGAAACACGCAGACTCCAAAGCTTAGTAGAAATTCAAATCATGAACGCAAGCCGATTGAATAATGAACCCCAGTGAAAGAATTTGCAGCGTTCTTTCTCTTAATATTTCAAGATCATGCTCAAAATTTACCAAGTTAAATTCATTAATATAACCAGATTAATCACAGATTTCTGTGATTAAGAATTTATCCTTAATCATATGCTGTGATAATGATTTTGATCATACTCTTTTTCTGTGATTAAGATTTTGATCTTATTCATATTCATAGGAAAATAGTCCTGTGATTAAGAATCTTAATCTTATTCATGACTAAGATTTTGCCTATCCCTGATTGAAAGGGGCTTTTACTGCTGCTAATGGGGGGAAGTCAGCCGAGTTTAAGGGTCCGCTGTGGTGGTGCCACCTGATGGCGGGGAAGGGGTTTTCGTCCCTGCGGTAGGGGGTCGCCCCTATATGGGCAATGGTACAGGTACAGGGGCGCTGGGCGCCCCTTGAAAGACAACTCTCCCACAGCGCGGCGCGCCCTGTATGTACCTACATGAAGAAGTCGCGCCAGCCGCAGCCGCGTCAGGGTCATATGTGATAGACGAACGGGAGCGAGCGGGCCACCATCGCGATCTGTTCTATAAGCGATCAAACTATGCTGTTCTATGGAATTGTCATACGGAATTGTCATACGGTACCGCGCTAGTTGAGTTTGTCGCGGCAAACCCTCGTGCCGCGTGGTGTGACTTTTGGCCGCGCAATCCCGTTAACATTTGTTCACGTTACACTTTGTCACGTTAACGGCGGACACTTTGTAGGTTAACGGCGGACACTTTGTAGGTTTACCCGCTTCTGTCGAGATTTACCGTTCTTCGTTGATATTGCCTTCGTGGTGTATTTTCAATGATTTTCAATTGAATGATGTTTCAAAAACTTACAGTATGAAAATTTCAAAGATTCTGATAAGATTCACGTTTTTAACGTTTCATTTTGTTGAAGTAAAGAATTATTCTTTAACTTTAAATTCTTTAATTAAATCTCTTTAACTTTAAATTCTTTAATTTAATTCTTTAAGAGTTAAAGAATTGTTCTTTTCATGATTTCAATAATTTGGAGAGTGTTAAAAATGTTTTCATTCGATTCAGCGAGAAAAATTACTTGGTTATTTCCCCTTCGTCTCATCATTTTCATCAACACAGGCATTATTTCATGTCAAAACGCTGATTTCGTTTGAAAAATTCACGTTTTTCCACGTTCAAACACCGAGTTCTCTGTCGAAAATCGCTCTGAAATAAAAAATTCAATAGACCTATAAAAACGCTGCAAATTCTCTCACTGGGGTTTATTATTCAATTGGCTTGCGTTCATGATTTGAATTTCTATTAAGCTTTGGAGTGCGCGTGTTTCACAGGTGATAGAACGATTATTGAATTCCAGGAGATATGCGTAGAGCACGTAAATCTGTTCTCGACCAAAATAACTATTTGGATTGATCAGTTGATCGTATTTGTGTGCCTCCTGAAATTCAATAATCGCTCTATCACCTGTGAAACACGCACACTCCTAAGCTTAGAGGAAGATGGGGTAATTAGAGACGCGAAGGGGTAATAAGAGACAAAAATATTTTTTTCTGGCCGAACCTTTGACTTTTCAAGGTCGCAAATTTTTGTGTAAGCACTTCGTAACAAATAGAAACCCCACGATTTTTTTGAGATTTATAGCAAAATTCAGGTAAGAGAGAAAAATATTCGAATTTTCTCGGGGGGCCTTTGTCTCTTATTGCCCACTTAGGGTCAATAAGAGACAGATGTAAAAATCTTCAATGGGCAAGTCAGAAACACTTCTAGAGACGTTCTAACGTAATAAGAGACAAGTGGCAACCTGTCTCTTAATACCCTAAAAGTTTCAGGCTTCCAGGTAAACACCAAAAAAAGTTTCAAATTTTCAAAAATTTTCACCAAAACTGCCATTCAAAAATTTCATTTCTGAGGTCCTGGGAACAGCCCATTGCTGCACAAACCAAATTTACTTTCAAAAAAGCGTTCAAAATTGAAGGGCACTCCAAAGAAACAAATTAAGTTGAACAAAGCGCCGTTTTTTCTTCCTACTTGTCACTGCTTTGGACAAGCTATATCACATAATATTATCATCATAAAGTACGTCACAGCTCTAGATCAGTCTTCCAAAATAAATGTAAGAAAAATAATGTTACTGATCAGTCTTTGAAAATAAAATTCGAACCTTATAAACATTATAAACCTAATTTTTTTTTTACTGATAATTATTGACATAGGAAGGTCTGATTCTCTTTTGAACATTGAAAAACTTGACATTGCCAAATGGAGAAAAATAAAAACATTATGAAACGTTGTCCTCTTTAGAAGGAATTCCAACCAACCTTTAGAAAAAATATAGAATTCCTATTCAAATTATATATTAATAGAGACTGGGGTAATAAGAGACAAACTGTCTACAATTGCCCCATCTGTTCACCAGCTTGAGGCAATAAGAAACATCGCAATAAATAATTAAGGAGTGGTCGTACAGGAATCCGGCAAAGGGATATTGAAGAGAATTGCATTAGAAAAGTCTGGAAAAACTTACCAGTTCGTAAAAGCCGGGTTGTTGGGCGGACGGATAACAAGGGACACGCGTAACCTGACTTTGAAAGGAAGGGTTTTCGTAGATTACTCGGTGTTACCACGGAATGTGTCTGCGGATTTCCCTAACCCACTAAAATTTTACATCAGACCCCTGGTGACCTCTGTAGGCACTTTTTGGACAAATAGAGCTTCGCGGGATATTTTAAAATCCTCATGTCTCTTATTGATCGTGTCTCTGATCACCCCATCTTCCCCTAGTATAAATTCTAATCATGAACGCAAGCCAATTGAATAATAAACCCCAGTGAAAGAATTTGCAGCGTTTTGTTTGTGACGATTTAACTCTGAAACTACTCTACCGAATTGAACGACGAGTTGAAAAGCTAGTCAGGGGCGTAACGTACACCCCCGCAAACCCCGCGGCGCGGGGAGGCCCGGGCTACAGGGGGGCCCGGGAACAGGCCCGCTCTAGCAAAATTCATTTTTATTTTTATTTTAAAGAATAAAGCACAAACTAACGATACACAGAAAAATTCCATTATGTAACATCAAGTTTATAAACATCAACGGTAATGTAGGTTAATTGATCAATCATCTTTTGGTTTTATTTATAACCAAGTTGCGAAAGTGCTGCGAGTTGCGAAGGTGCGTACTAGGGATGGGACATCCACATCGATATCATCGAAATATCGATGTTTTGCTTCGATATTACGATGTTTTGCCATCGATGCCACCGGTTTGGTTTTCTCTTTGGTTCACAGAAACAATTCCATTGCTACCTAACGTGGAAAAAGAGAAATATTAAAAATCCTTTCAACTTCCGTAGTATCAGCGAATTTTCGAAGAAAAAGAAACTAATTATTGTTGTCGGACTAAAATGTTTGCATCAAGATCCGTTTTAGAGCATTCAAAGTCCACTGTCAGACACCAAAAACATATTCCAGACGATAACTTGCGATAAAATTAAGATTAAAACTCAAATTTGCACAAAAATCTACCTAGGCTTTCAAAGGGCTATGTTTGAAGATGAGCACAATCGCTTCACTCTAAGGGGAGATTTAGGGCCTTTCAAATGGGGGAAAGTTAGCCGAAAACCCCTAGGCAGGTGACTCTCTTTTATTAAGGTTTTTTCACGCAGAACACGATGGTGAAATCGGACTGGAAATATTTCAATCCGTTAAAAATAGAGCAGTTTGAAGATGATAAAACAAGGTAGAATGGCAAAATTCTCCAAAAAAAATTAAAAATTCTTCAGCTTTCAAAAATTTTGAAATTAAAATGGGAAATGGGTATCACAAGTCAGAAAATAAAATTGTCGGTTTTTGCGTTATTTTTCCTCCTGCAAAACGAGTTACTTTGAAAATTTGCTCATTCCGTCATGCTGCATCTGGCAGACTTGGCGTTGGTCTTTTAAAACGCCACCACTCACTTGGAGATATCTTTATGGAATATTTACTCACAAACGCTGAACGAACGAACAAACAAAATCCTCAGAATACTAGCAAGAAGCGATCGGTAGTAGCCATCGTCGATGTTGCAGCTTCGATGTACCATCCGTATCGTAAATGTAGGTTAAATTGTTATATTATATTATGTATTTTTAGTTAGCTTATCGTAGCGTATTGTACGATGACCGTTAAAAAAGTGTACGCTTAGCCCAAAAAAAAAAAAAAAAGAAAGCGTTTTTTTAATTGATTAAAAGTTGTAAAGTAAATGGTTCCTCCATTGATTGAATCTCAGAATGAGATGATGATAAAATTGTTAAGTACCTACCATATTTTATTGAATCGAGCCGACCTCCCTCGGCCATTCTGCGGAAACCTAATCGAAGCTGAGCCGATTTAGTGCAAACCCCACAAGTGAAGAGCGAGGCCGTTATTATTAGACAATGAGGTATTTTTAGGAACAAGAACAATTTTTCTTCATTTTTCACAATATTAATCAATTTATTATACGGAAAATAAGTGTTGTGAAGATGTTTATGATTCTATAAACGATTCTATCCAATCGACAACACCAATTGACTGCGAAAACAACTACTGTCCGGAAAAGAAGGAAGCTTTGTTTTCATTTTCTGGAGATGTCAATTTTTGGTTTATTATTCAATAATAAACCATTGTAATCCGCTCTTGACAAAAAAACATCTAACCCCCCCTTAAAATGTCATGGTTTACGTACGTTTCAAAGGCAGTAGAATCCAAATCTGCAATAAAAATTTTTCCGTCCGTCCGCCATACGCACGATTTCTTCCAAACGGCTGAAGCAAAAAACCTGAAATTTTCAGGAAAAATCCATGTTGGTCCCACGACTCCCCAATTCTTTAGCCAGCTCTCTCACTTAATTTAAAGTGCCCTTTAAGGGTTGTCAAAGTTTTGTAAAATCCCTAAAAACCTCAAAAAAAGTCAAGGCGGCCTAAATTTGTACTCTTTTTGAAGAACGTTTTACGAGGAATCGAATGAGCCCCTCCCCAGGTCCGTAGGTCAACTCATGCCCGATTTAAGGTGCCAACATTTGCATTATTTTGGTTTATTATTGTTTTTGTTTTGATCAGTAACCTAGTGACGTAGTGATGTAGTAATGTGGATACGGGAGTGAACTCCTAAAAGGCTTTGTAGCCGATACACGGGTTGAAGCATTCTGATATGCATGAAACGCTGCAAATTCTTTCACTGGGGTTTATTATTAAATTGGCTTGCGTTCATGATTTGAATTTCTACTAAGCTTTGGAGTGTGCGTGTTTCACAAGTGATAGAGCGATTATTGAATTTCATTTTTACCTACCAACATAGAAATGTACTGATTATAACTTTTCAAAAACGGCTGACTAAGGGTGGGAGGATCTCAATGGCCTGCAGTTTGTCTTTGTTATGTCTTTTCTGGCAAGTGTTAAACTGAAAACATAAGCTATATAGAATTCTCGCCAGCGTTTCGGTTACACAAAGGTATGTGTGTCTGTAAAACCATGTACCGCACTATTTTGTGTCTACCTGAAAACATTTATGTCACTACCAACATAGAAATGTATTGAATAACTTTTTAAAAACCGCGTACTAAGGGCGGGAAGATCTCAGTGATCTGCAATTTGTCTTTGTTGGTCGGTCCTTTCAGGTGTTAAACTGAAAACATAAGCTATATAGAATTCTCGTCAGCGTTTCGTTTATACAAAGGTTTGTGTGTCTGTAAAACCATGTACCACAGTATTTTCTGTGTACCTAAAATCATTTATGTCACTACCAACATAGAAATGTATTGAAATGTCACATTTCAAAAACCGCTCGAGGGGGATCTCAGCGATCTGCAATTTGTCTTTGTTGGTCGGTTCTGACAGGTACTCGAGCCAACTCGTACAAGCGTAGCGGGACCTGGCAGGCTGTGGCCTCGGTCGCTAGGAAGCAGGAACACGCCGACCAAAACGCTCCCCGGCCAGCTCTGGTTCCTTGTTCAACGCCTCTCTGCTCCCTCCATACAAAACACCGCTCACTGCCGGGTAGAGCCCACCGGCTATTCACTCTTCGGTTCGCTCGAAAAATACGTCCTTTTTGTTAACAAGCGAGTTTTTTTTTGCTGGCTCACGAAAGTGGGGGGAAGCTTTGTATTCGTGAAAGACATCATAGACATTTTGTCCTTAACAACGAAAATGTCAATTCATAGTTGTATTTCACACCTTACTAACCGAATTTCCGCCCCGTTTCGATCAGCCTACGCTCATCCTATCACTTACAGCTGACATGGGCAATACATTACATATTAGTAAACGATTTTCACCAATTAACTGTTATGGTCGAAGAAAAAAACGCTGCAAATTCTTTCACTGGGGTGTGCGTGTTTTACAGGTGTAGAGCGATTATTGAATTTCAGAAGATATGCATAGAGCACGCAAATCTGTTCTCAACCAAAATACCTATTTGAATTGATCAGTTGATCATACTTGTGTGCCTCCTGAAATTCAATAATCGCTCTATCACTTGTGAAACACGCACACTCCAAAGCTTAGTAGAAATTCAAATAATGAACGCAAGCCAATTGAATAATAAACCCCAGTGAAAGAATTTGCGGCGTTTTCAATTGAACTTCGCGACTTAAGTTATTAGATAGTGATTATTATCACATCTCCAACATAATTTTTGTAGCTAATAAGCCTAGGGTTGTAGGCTTGTGCCTACAAGCATTGTTGCGCACACAAGCGAGATTGAATATAGAATTGGCAATAAGTCGATTTTTTCAGTAACAAGATTCTTTCATTTTCACGGCAGAGGTTCGAGGCATTGCGGGGTCGTGGTTCCTAGTTCCGGCCCTGATGTATACATTTTCAGTGGAGGCAGATATGCCCGCTACTGAGTCAGGGGAACTCTGATAGAAGAGAGTCTGATAGAAGACATTAAATATTGAAATAATACAAAGTTCTAGAAGCAGTTTTTGCAGTAGTTCTTCTTATTCTTTCAGTAGTTCTTTGCAGCTTTTCAATTTTGATGTAGGGAGGAATGTGTTGGAATGAATCTTTGAAGAGGTTTGATTCGTCACATAAACGCCATTCATTACCTCAGAAATGAAATAAAATCCCCAAATTGAGTTGTTACCAATGTATTTCAAGGTATACGTTCTAGATGTGCTCCAAGTATCTTTGGCACCACCGTGACATCAGGCGAGTCTTTATTACCTCGTAAATAGAAAGGTTTCTATAGTCAGAACATGGAGTCATCCGAAAGCCACACCTGTTGGGGAGCGGGCGCTTATCTCACGTACCTGTTTGTTCCCATCTGAACCGAATGTCACAGCTGAGTAAGCCCATTGTACGCAATAGATGGCTAGTTCTGAAGAGACAGAATTGTCAACCTTCGACAATCATCTATCTTTCTGGTTAAAGATGACACAAATACCTGCAAACACACCAACTTGAAGCTGTAAAGGTGCACCGTAGTTATTTATTGCAACCACCACAATGAAATACATGGACAGCTTATTCCTAATTACACAAAACCCATTTAAAATAATTTATGTTTTAACTGTGCGTCTCGTTTCCTTAGAAAATGCAATAGGCACTGCTGTAGTGCTGTGGTACTGAACTGCCTTCAGCTTCTAATGCTTTTTTTAATGTACCTAATTACCTTTCGCCTGAAATCAAATCTCCAAACCAAATTTTGTCCTTAAAAAGATTTAATAACAGAAATAACGTCCCCCTAGTTGGGCGTCGGATATAGCTTCCTCGTCTACGTAACATAAACTTGTAGATCTTCAGAAATGCTTGAGATAAATTTATTCATTTATTGGCATAAAATACAATAGAATACAAAAACAAAACTTTTTTTTCTTCTTCTACAAATTGCATTTTGCCCACCAAAGCATCAAGTTCAGATGAACTTGTGTTCTCTGGTGGAGCCATGTCTTCTTCACATTAATACAAGTAAATATTCAAATACTTATTTCACTTCAAGTATTCAATTTATACTTTTCACAAATCCCAACTAACCCAACATTCCACCCCGTATTTATTATTATCAATAAATGTTTTTTTTCTCTCTCAGAAAAAAAGGAAAAGTAAATATTAAAAAAATGAGGTTGACAACAAAATAATGAGCTATGACAAAGTCAAACTGTCCACGCAAATAATTCCCGAAGAACACAAAATAACAGTTCAAGGTATATATAAATATGTACGCGATTTCGAATAATAGAAAATAAATGTTTTTTAAGACCGTCACCTGAGCGAAAATCAGCCAAATTAATTTTATGTTCGTATAAAAATGTCAATGCAGCAACATACGCATTTTTCCGGAAAAATTCTGTCCGGCTGTAATGAAATATTGAATACAGTTGTTGTTCTAGTGCCTGATAGCCTTGATAGGTGTTAATCATTAATACCAGATTTGAAAACTAGTGTACATGATTCAATTAGAAAAATATCTTTAACTTTAAAAACATGAAAATCCGTGTACAGTTTCGTCTTAGGATATCTAAATGGTTTGTAGAACAGGATTTTCAATAATGGATTTTGCACCGTTTGGAGTGGAGTAAGATGGGTTTTCGATGCACGTCCATACACCGTTATTCCATACTTGACGAGGGAATGCGCTAACCCAAAATAGACAGCACGTTTTTTTGTTGAAAAAATTTTTAACGGTTTGGAATTTAAAAAACAACTTACGAAACCTGCTTATTAGTGTAGTAATTTGTTTTAAATTTCAGGTGTTGTTCAAAAATAATTCCCAAGTATTTACAATTGTCTTTAGAACAAAGACAGAATTGTCTTTAGAAATACGTAAAATATAAACTTGTGACAACGATTCAATTCACGGGAAATGCCGCAGAACATGTTTCGGCGTAGATCAGCGCCTTCAAACGATTAGTACGGGGGTATTGCGGGTTTGTCGGATTAATTATGTAGAGGATAGAATTATGAAACGATTGTTTGAACATTCGTGTGTCTTAGTAGCTTATTTGGACGTTGTTAACCGACTACCTCAAAAATTTCAGCGCACTCAAACCTTTAGAACCTGGAAAGAGAGGGTTGGTAGGTTATGTATTTGCCCATGCGCAGAATGATGCATTGATTTGTCACAAGTAAGCCCAGCCAATTGCGCGCGTCCAAGGATTGAAAAGAGGCAAAAATTCATCAACAGGAGTGTGATGGAACGAACTTTGCATAGCGATCATGTAATTCACACTCCTGTTGATGAATTTTGTGGTATTATGTAAGTACATCAGTCTTAAACATCAGCAACGCAGTAACAAGATGGTGAACTAAAGTGACAATAGTTGATTATTCAGCAAAGGGAAGAACAGGGTTTCATACGAAAGGGTTACCATCTCAGAAAAATAACAAAACGTTGTGTAATAACCAATCATATTCAAGAGTATACAACGGTAAACACCCATGGCCATGGCCTCCAAGAGCGAGCCTTGCTCTGGAGGGACGTGTGGAAGCACCGGACCACCTCATAATAACTTGGATCTTAGTGAATTTGTTGGTAGGAAGAAACCAATTTAGGACTAATAGTTGTTGAATACAGTGCGAGTGGCCTAGTTACTGTTTCATGTACCCCATAAATTTAATGCTGATTTCATGATGTAGGAAATCGTCCATAAATTATTGATTTACGGTTGTTGAACTGAATCTCGGAGCATCGACCTACTTCGGTCTTCTAGTTCGCCATCTATATTTACAAGTGAGAGGTTTCCACTTCCATATTTGAGCTGAGCGAGTTCGCTTCAGAGTGAAAGCCTACGACTAAAGCCACCGCTATAATTACATGGTGTCTACTTACTAGAAACGGAAGAGGATGAAGACCAGAACAGAGAAATTGAGAGTTTCATGAATGCAATGTTGGCAGATGATATAGGTATGTCTGGACTAGAATTGTGACGTTGCTTCCCTTGATGTTCTTACAAGTTGGTCAATTTTTCTGAAGCAACATGTTATGGATCCCTTTTTAGGAAGTCCCTCTGAACCAAGGGTTTGCCTACTGGCGAACGGGCGTCGCTTTACGTACAACTCGATTACAATGACTCAGTTCTTAGGTTTTGACCTCCTACACAGATAACGTGACACACTGTGCGTCGAAATGTCAACGTTGAATGTAACGACGATGTGATCTATACGATTTGTGATCTTAACACTCCGTTGCTCTCTTCAAAAACTAATGCTCGCCTCTTCTCTGTTAGATATCAAATCAATTTTTCATATTTAATGGTAGATAAATCGAATTTCTTGGAGAAAAGTAAACAAATAACACAAACAAGTTTATTTGAAGGAAAAGGCCTAAAATATCATAAATTATGAAGTTAGGGATGTACTTCACAATCCTTATCTACTAAAGGAAGTTTTGGAAGTATTGAATCTCTCGCAAATTTCAACTCTTCAAAGCTAAATCAGAATTTTGAAACTACCAACTGAAACTAACTACTTTATTGCCTACCTTTGGCTCTATTTCGGAACAAAAAAAAAAAAAAAAACATCTATCGTAGGAATCATTTAATATGCATAAATGTGTTGGGTCGTCGGTTGGTAACAATTTTAAGAACTCGAGTTTCATCATAGGCATGTTTGGACATTTTTTTTTTTTTGGTCTAACAGAAGACTGTACCTAATATGTTTTCAAGGAATGATTACAATTCCAGCTTACTAGGATCCATTCCGAGCACCATTATTGTCCAAATTAGAACCATCTAGGCAATAAAATGCAATGTGATGCAAAGAAATGTTTGTCGCATGTATCTGGTTACTCGCGGTGTCTTGTTTTCCCAATATAGTTGGCAACGCTTGTCTTTCATGGCTTTTGGTTTCATAGAATTCACTGGTTACTAAACGTGTTGCTGTCCCTGGAGTTTGATTTGGGGAAGTAATTCTCGTAGATAGATTGTGAGTGGGTCTGGCAAGGGAGTTAACTCGCTTACAATCTAAATCTGCACCACCATTTGATACATTATAACCAATGGCGGGGTGCAGAAATTATATATATCTGAAATACATAAATGTCAGATTTACAACGATGCACACCACATTAAAAAAAAAACAAAATGTTAGGTAATAAATATTTTTATTTTTGTCCCTCCAAATCCTCCTGGGATTTTAAAATTGAAATTTTTACCCGTTCTCAACATTTTTACCCTTAAAAATGAGATTTTCCATTTCAAATGAGCTCGGATTATCAGGGACCCTAAGTCGATAAGGCACCCAAAAGTACTAAACCACCTTTTCGGCAAGGTTTTGAGTAGTTTTTGGCCGCTTTATGCATGTAGAGCGATCGCTGACTGGAAGTTCAGACCAACTAGACCGCAAATGGAGACCATGTGCGAAAGTAAGGATTTTTTACATCAATTCTGAGACCCTTTATGGCGTACGGTAGACGGACAATGCAGATTTTGAATTCGCACACCTTGAAACGTGAGTGACAACGTTTGGGAGCGCGGAGGGTTATAGAAATTTGTATGCCATTCTATTACAAAGGCTTATTACTGAAAGTACTTAGGAATTTTATCTCATCGTATGTAACAGATACAGGGAGGCTAAATGAAGCATCAACCAAGTGCTTGCGAGAAGTATGCACAAGTAGGGCGTTACTGCATTAGTTGGAGGTGTAGGAGGGAGGGACAGTTGGTAATTTCACGCAATGCCTGTCAATCCCGAGCTTGTATGACGGGTACAATGCGAGTAGCTAAGTGTTAACTGTGGTTTCTGGTAGAAATGTTTTCTACGGTCTTTTAAATAAATTATACGAATAAAGATCAAGATCGAAGATCAAACGTTAGCTGCTTCCATGGAGGTAGTAGGCATTGTATCCATGGCAGCTTCAGAGCATTAGCTTTAGGGTCGAAGAACATGAATACGTACCTGCTTAATGACGACTCTGGATGTTCGAGCCCATAACACAGAGGTAAAACATGATACACATTGTAGTATTTTATATCATTATAAAATAAGACTTTGATTAAATGCAGAACAAACATCTATTCTCCTATTCGAACATTTTATATAATCCACCTAGTCGTCACCAGGTTACACAGTCACTCAGCACTGTTATCATAATTAGTAGAGTAAGCAACTAAGTACCTAGGTACTACATCCCTCCCCAACTTCAATAATATCTATATCGTCAGTATAATTTATAGTCTTTAAATTTGTTTGGTATCTTGATTTGACGTCCGCAGCGACCAAAAAAACTTCGAATTCATTCAACCAAGTCTGCCAGCGAGTGGCTAAATTACCACCTTGATATGGATCAAAAGGTGGAGGTTTAATCACCAAATTCATTTTTTAAATTTTTAGAACAAATTTGCAGATAATACTCACGTACCTCTGCTGATGTGACCTAGGTAGGTAGGAAATCACTTTCACTGACTGCGCCAAAAATGTAGTATTTTATATCATTATAAAATGAGACTTTGATTAAATGCAGAACAAACATCTATTCTCCTATTCGAACATTTTATATAATCCACCTAGTCGTCACCAGGTTACACAGTCACTCAGCACTGTTATCATAATTAGTAGAGTAAGCAACTAAGTACCTAGGTACTACATCCCTCCCCAACTTCAATAATATCTATATCGTCAGTATAATTTATAGTCTTTAAATTTGTTTGGTATCTTGATTTGACGTCCGCAGCGACCAAAAAAACTTCGAATTCATTCAACCAAGTCTGCCAGCGAGTGGCTAAATTACCACCTTGATATGGATCAAAAGGTGGAGGTTTAATCACCAAATCCATTTTTTAGAATTTTTAGAACAAATTTGCAGATAATACTCACGTACCTCTGCTGATGTGACCTAGGTAGGTAGGAAATAACTTTCACTGACTGCGCCAAAAATGTAGTATTTTATATCATTATAAAATGAGACTTTGAAAAAATGCAGAACAAACATCTATTCTCCTATTCGAACATTTTATATAATCCACCTAGTCGTCACCAGGTTACACAGTCACTCAGCACTGTTATCATAATTAGTAGAGTAAGCAACTAAGTACCTAGGTACTACACACATTAATAAAGAGAAATGATTTATAATAATCTTCTACAAAATAGACATATTATGTTGAAGGTAACTCTATAATAGTTGGGAACAAAATTAAGTTGAGTTTCGACGTCTTCAATACTGCCGTGAGGATAGTGGGGATTTCTAACTACGGAGAAACATCGTCACCTAACAATTGTAACATCCTTGTCTATAAATAGGCAGGTACCCGACCGAAATGCTGAGCCCATCTAGGAAACCAATGTTATAGGGGCCATCAGAGCGAAGAACCGCAGAGCCTGGCGGGTAATTTGCCTGCTGGAACGAAGGTCGTCGAGAACAGGGTTTTCTTCGGTCATTGGTTCCAGGAACGGCAAATGTCGGCTCCGTCGTCATCCAGCGACGTGCACATTTCCAATTCATATTTATTTTCATCAGATATAAATCATATCGAACAGAATCGCAAGGCTGTTCAGGTAATCGTGCCATTGACGAATATTAGGCAAAGGCTTTCTATTTCTGTACTTGATAGCCTTTCAGCTATTTTCTTATGGGTTGATTTACTGATTTATCAATCGATATTGTAATTTGACAATCAAAATTCTGTATATCTATCTACCCTTTATTTTTGGTTGTTAATTTTCAATAATAAGCCCGCTGTACGCCTTACGATCTATAAAAGGCCTTAGAATTGATGTTAAAATCCATTCTTTAGCTGCTCAAAATCGTGGATTTTTCTTTTTTTTAACTAATATAATGGGGTGTCATTTTCTAGTAATTTGGACGAAAAATCGACTGGGATAGTTTTCAGATCCGTAAAAATTTCGCCTTTAGCAAATAATCACCTTTTTTTACAATTTAACTTTATTGCCTTATAAGCTGTTTAGTTGAGCTAAGTAAACTATTTAGTAGGCTTCAAGCCTAATACGTGTATGATGGTAGACCCCAATGGGTGTCCAATAATCAGTTGTTCAGTTTCAGAACCCAATTTTTAGAATAAATAACTGCATTTAGATAGACAGAATATATTAGAAGTATAGTAAACAATTCAGAACAAATAAGGCATAACAGTGAATATTATAGTTATAAATAGGTAACAATTGAAATAGATCACATAGGTTCTTTTTTTTTTTCAGAATAAATATATGCATATAGATAGATGAATATCACAGTTGTTTCACTGAGAAAGTATATGACACAGACGTGTGAATTTTTACAACGATGGAATCTTGTAGCCTTTTGCGTTTTAGTCTCCTTTGTGTCATTGGTGGGGTGGGGTTTTCTGCTATTCTGGCCATCGTAGGATTCTCGTGTCCTTCCATTTTCCTTTTCAAGGAGTAGTACATCTCTACAATGACTTCGCTTACCATTGGTATGTTTAGATCATTGTGGAGCGTACTGTTTCTCACATACCACGGTACGTTCGTGATGAGCCGCAGAACCCAGTTCTAGGTTACCTGTACTCATTTAATATGGGTTGCTGCCGCAGAGCCCAGAGGCCGCATGAGTGCATGAATATCCGAATTAGTGGCACCTCTTTGGTTCTACTGACATTTAAATGATCCATTTAAATGATTAATTTTACACTTTCAAGTACCGAAGATGAAAAATTGCCTATGCAACCTACAAATATGGGATTCTAGCTCAGAGGAGGGGAGCTAGTAAACAGAGATGAAAGCTACGGCTGGGGGGGGGGGCTAACAAGGGTTTACATGAGCGCATTCTGTGTTCATAAACGGTACTTACTAAGCCTAATCAACTCCCTGGAAAAATCTGTAGATTCAACCAGAGGACCAGAGAGTCTAGCGCTTACCAAGGTGGCTGGCACACGAATTACCCCCTCGGGCGGATGGAAAAGTGGTGATGCCGAGATAACAAAGGGCGGAAGGAACCCACCGAAGGTTAGTTGAAAGTGTTGAGCGGGGGGGGGGGGGGGAGGAGGAACTGTCGGGGCGGTCGCTAAGAACTGGATTTTACTCCTATTAATCATTTAAATGATAATATATTAATCTCTTCGTAGTAAGTGATAAGGGAGAGTGCTCATTTAGCATCGATTTCATTTGCCTGATACGGTGTCTAATCCTACCAGCTAAGTAGTTAAAATGGGTTCCCTATGTTAGATGATGATCAAGTGTTAGTCCAAGGTACTTAAAACTGTAGTTAATTGGGATATTTTGGCCAATATAGCTTGGGTTTTGTTGGTAAGTATTCCGTTTCAGTGTAAATGGAACAATCGTTGACTTAAGAGCATTTAGTTTTACCCTCCAGTGATACTCCAAGTATGTATTTGTTGAATACTGTCCTGTAGGGTATTGCGGGCTACCTCGAATTTTTCGTCAACGTGCAGTATTGCTACATCATCTGCGTACACAGCTGATGTTGAGTGGTCAGGAAGGGGGAGGTCATGAGCATATATCAAGTACATTAGCGGACCGATTACACTTCCTTGAGGAACTCCAGCATTTATAGCTTTGGAGTGCGAGACGTAGGTTTTGTATTTTACAGAAAAGGTTCGCCCAGTCAAGTAAGATTGCAGGAGTCGGTAGTAGGTATTCATAGAGATCTGATTTCATCACTCAAAAGTGACCCCCAATCTTTACAATGACACCAGCAATCACTCATTATTCAAAAAACTTGGCAACGTTTTTCCTACGTATTCGATTTGGTGATAAAATTAGATCTGACGGAATGTTACTTTCATTTTCATGATATAAAATATTATCGGTATAAAAATTAATCTGACTAACTACGAGTATATTCGCGAACCACACAATGAGAGGAACAATTTCGCATTATTCTTAAACCCTTGTGTAAGGATTGGCAGCGTTTTTTAAGAATACGCGATTACTGGTATTCTTCGTATGTGGTGGGTTTGGGAGATCTCTTTTAGATTTACTTCAAAGGTTCACTTTATTTCATATTTTTCCAGCAAAACTTTATACAAAATCTTTGATTATTATTATTCTTTTTAAACAATCAACGAACTCACGAAAATACGTCCAACCTTAACAGCTGCCGCAGGGAAAGTAAACGATGAATACAGCTGGAAATTGTATCATACCTCAGGAGCATTTACAGCAACACAATAAAGAAAATTGGCAATCGGACTCTTCACACCCGCGAAATTTGAAGGTTTCGCGAATAGAATGATACGGTCGAGTTGAAATTATTAGACCGTTCTTCACAGACTACCTTAAAATGTTTAAGCATGATCGACCCTCTAGAACCTGTTGGGTTCAGTTCTCGAATAATTAATAGTATCCTGAATGTGTTACAGCTACTGCATTGACAGTGAATAAGTACAAACCTTACTTATACACACTTACTTATTTCTATACAATTTTAAAAATTTACTTATATGTACATAAAATCAAAAATCTTTTCACACAACTCTTACGATACTGTAAGTAAAGATGAGTTTTGTGGCTACTTATACCTATTACAGAGAGATTTGATGTATTTGTCTTGTTACAGGTTTTAGAAGACAGAGCAGAACGCGGTGACGATGAAGAAGGAGGAGTGGATAACACGGCCCTCCAAATCGAGGACGAAAATGCCGGATATATGGAACACTTTTTCAAAGAGGTCAGCTAAAAATATCAGTAAAATAATTGTATATAGATTTAACTGTATTATACGTGCAAGTACGTAGATAAAAACGCCGTACAACAGGGCCTTTTTTTTGTTTATTATTCAATAATAAACCATTGTAATCGCTCTTAAAAATAAATTCTAACCCCCCCTTGAAAATTTCATGGTTTACGTTTCAAAGGGTGTAGAATCCGAATCTGCAATAAAACATTTTCCGTCCATCCGCCGTACGCCGTACGCACGATTTCTCCCAAACGGCTGAATCAAAAAAGCTGAAATTTGCAGAAAAAATCCATGTTGGTCCGACGACGCCCCAATTCTTGAGCCAGCTCTCTCACTTAATTTAAAGTGGTTGTCAAAGTTTGGTAAAATCCCTAAATTTGGACTCTTTTTGAAGAACATTCCACGAGGAATCGAACGAGCCCCTCTCCAGGTCCGTAGGTCAAACCATTCCCGATGTACGGCCCGATTTATGGTGGCAAAATTTGCGTTATTTTGGTTTATTATTGTTTTTGTTTTGATAGCAGTAACCTAGCTTTTTTTTGTGTTTTTGATCTTATGTCATTAAAACTGTCATAACTCCCTCAATTTTGGATATAGTTCAAATCTAATGACACCGTTGGAAAGAGCGGTAAATTTTCTATCTACTTGATGCCATAAAACATTTTTTTTTAATCGCATTGAAGATGAGCGATTGCTGCGCGAAATGGCAGTTTTGTCAAAATCGCCTGTTTTTCATCTCGCCTAGAAACCCCATTAATGCTTGACGCAGAACTGTGCAGGCCTGGTAAAATGTGCGCCAAAATGTCAGCTTCTCAACGGTGTAGTCGTTTTGGTTTTTAAAAATAATTTTGGTTAAGAAAATGGTATTTAACTGCGGAAAAACGTGAGTTTTCTGTTGTAATTGAGGGTTTTTCAAAAGTCTCGACGAAAAAAGGTTGGAGGCGGGATATACGTAACTTTTCTCGGTGAATCGAATGGTGACAACGCCAGACCTCTCAAGTGACGATTTAAGTTAGTTTTGTCGGATGCGTAAACCCGTTCGTTTGTGAACAGCGTCCACGGCATTCCTAATCTGACCGGCCAAAGTGAAGATAATCGAAGAGCCGAGAGACGGCAATTGTTTGATTTACAAATATTTTTTCCTCATACTATCCGATGTGTTGGCAATGGTGTGAGTTGTACACAGGAGGAGTGTGACTCCCATCCTGCTTCAGAAGCATTACAATTGGCAAAACCGTATACAAAAATCATGTCTACTCACTTGTGGTATAGCTACTCTGCTGAAAGCAACTCATCCCAATAAATCTTAAATGAACACAAACAATAGCCGTCTCTTCGATTATCCTGACTTGGCTGAACAGCTTAGGAAAGCCGTAGACGCTGTTCACAAACGAATGTTTTCATTAATTAATTTCATTTTCATTTTTCTTTTTTAAATATTTATTTTTTTGGTTTATAACTTAACAATCTTGTTTAAACTGTAACTCTTTATTTGAAAACAGAATTTGATCAGAAGCAACCGTCAACATCAACATTTCAACACCCAATGCTACGGCCAAATCAGAATGGGGTTGGTAATACACGGCGCACAAAGCAACCCCTCCTTCAAGACCGGGGGGTCGCGCGGGTAATTGCATATCTTGCCCCTGACCGACAATGCCTCCTCCGTAGCTTCAAACATTACGTTTTCTTTAGTTATACTTTGTGTCCCACGAGTTATGCACAATCCGACTCCAAACAAAAAGGCCTCCTAGCAATTTTTTGCCTCGTTTCCGATTAATTCGCAATTTAAGATTTTTTCGTGTTTTCGATCTATTTTGGAGGTAGCTCAAATTTGATGACACCGTTCGAACAGCGTTACATTTTCTTTCTATTTGATTTCAGAAAACACTTTTTTTTATTCTATTGAAGATGTGCAATTGCTGCTCGAAATGGCAGTTTTGTCAAAATGCCGTCTCACTGCTCTTTGATAATCCTGACTTTGGTAGGACAGCTTAAGAATGCCGTAGACGCTGTTCACAAACGAACGTGTTTACTCATCCGACAAAACTAACTTAAATCGTCACTTTAGAGGTCTGGCGTTGTCAACATCCGATTCAGCGAGAAAAGTTACGTATATCCCGCCTCCAACCTTTTTTCGTTGAGACTTTTGGAAAAACCTCAATTTTAACAGAAAACACACGTTTTTCCGCAGTTAAACACCATTTCCTTAACTAAAAATATTTTTAAAAACCTAAACGACTACATCGTTAGAAAGCTGACATTTTGGCGCACGTTTACCAGGCCTGCACAGTTCTGCGTCAAGCATTCATGAGTTTTCTAGGCGAGATGAAAAACAAGCGATTTTGAGATCTTGACAAAACTGCCAGTTCGTGCAGCAATCGGACATCTTCAATGCAACAAAAAAAAATGTTTTCTGACATCAAATAGTTAGAAAATTTAACGCTCTTTCCAACGATCTCATCATATTTGAGCTGTATTCAAAATTGAGGGAGTTATGACAGTTTTAATGACTTAAGATAAAAAACTCGAAAAAAATCTTAAATCACGCATAACTCGGAAACGAGGCCTCTGGCGGAAAATTTCTGAGAGGCATTTCTGTTCGGAAATGAGTTGTGAAACACGTAGGAGTCGGATTGTGCATAACTCCTGGGACACCCTGTATAATAAAGGGCTAGGTTTTGCTGTAAACCTACCCTCGTAGAATGTAAGTCATCATTTATTCCTACTTTCAACTCTCAGATTAAGATGTTTTTACTGTCACTAGATCACTGAAGAAGGTTTCATCTCCTATTTTTACATTTTTCAACCATACCTTGAAAATTAATCACATGACCAAATAGATCACATGACTGCGTTGTGGCCCTCCCTCCCACCCTAATTTAAGACACTCACCACACTCGATACATGTCAGACATCTGGTATGTACGGGAATGAGCAATAATTGATCTACTGAATCTAATAATTGAACTTGGTCTAGTTTTTAAAAATACCCACAGGTCCTTAAGTAGCATTTTAAAGTTGAATTAAACACATAGTGTGTTCATATACAAATGTAAACATACATTACTTACCAGTATGTTCAACTTTATTCGTGATATTGCTAGTAAAACGTTATTCTGACGGTATAAAAACGCAAACAACATCTTTAGGGGATTCATTTCTGCGTCGAATGAAACTAAAGCCAACCTGATAAACAAAAATTATATCGATTTTTCATTGGAGCTTTTCACCAATGTTGACATTTTCATCATAATTTTCTATTGTTAATAAGAGTCGGTGTAATTTGACTGGTGACGTTTGACCTGCCCTGTTTACGTGTTGCTGAAATTGTACATTTTGTGTTGACTAAAACAACAGATTTTTATGGGGTTTAATCAAATTTGTGGAATGACGAATTTATTTAGCGAAAAGTTCGATTCAAAGTGCGAATTGTATACTTGCCATAGGCGGCTAAAGGAGGGGGCTTGGGGATTTAATCAGACAACTAAAGTTTATATAGCCTCAACCTAATCCAAGTAATAACCTTGATTTTTTTAGTTAAAAAGTTTATTTTTCAATTGAATCCGATTAAACATAGTGTCAGTTAAATAAAGACTAAACTAATAATTATTGTTTAATCTTTTATTGTAAAATTAACTAGTTTATTACTACATATTTGAACACGAACCTGAAAAACCTAGGTTTACAATAGTCATTGTTTTACTGTCCACCGTAAAATCATGTTTGATGAATTTTATTGGGAAGTTACACAGTAATCAAAAAATTTAACCTATATATTAAAGGGGTATTTATCCAGATATTTAATATATATATATTTATATACATATCCGAAGCTCCGTTTTTCATAAAAAGTCTACATGGTTATTTTCGCGTTTTTTCATTATTTTTGCTCGAAGTTCAAATAAACTCTGTTAAAAAAAGTGTAATTGGTTTTTAAGGGGCTCAAACTATTTTTAAGTGTTTCGGAAAAAGGTTTAATTCAACTGGAAAATGCTTTGTACGGATTCGAAGACAGGAAGGTACCGTTATTCGTCACCTATGGGTATATCAAGCTTAAGCAGATAGGCAACTGCTCGTAGTAATCCTAATAATTGCAGCCTCATAATTTGATGGGAACTCACCTGAAGGAAGTTTACCTATCAACGTGCTCGGGAACACGGAATCTGATCACAAAAGAAACTCCACGCTCCATTCGGCTCATTTTTTCTCCACAGCCATCACAATACGCAACGCCTTCCCCCATAGTCTTCGTGAAATCAGAAGTAAATGTCTATACCTACTGAAAAAAGAAGAAGAACGTGAAAGAAGAAGAGTAAGAAAAGCGTTGACCTTGAAAAGGCGGAGGTGCATTGTGTATGGAGGCGGGACAATAAAGACGCTTTTTGCGCGGTATGGTGTTTCGGTTCCCTCCGAGACCTATTCACGGCCGCGGTGTTCGCTGGGGTACCTACATCCCATACTACGAATGTCGGCCACTTTCCACCTATTGACGCCTTTTCATAATGTTTCAACCGACTTTCGAATAGTTATAGGTATTGTCCGAAGAAAGAAAGTTCACAATCTAGAACAGTAGTTGCTGGTTAGTGTCATACCTAAATACTATTTATCTAGATGAGGATAGCTTTCTTCAGAATGGGCCTCAAAAAATTAAAAAAACTGAATTAAAAAAATCCGTCCGTCCGCCATCTAACTCTTTTCTCCGAAACTAATTGATTTAAATTTACGAAATTTGGCGCGAAAATCCAACATCGAAACTGGGATGTGCCAGTAATAGCGGCATCTCGATCAATCAACCATGAGAGATTATATATAAGGATTAATATATCAAAAAATCGAAATCTCAAAAAGTTGTCAATATAAGAAGGAAGTTTTTTGTTGAAAAAACTTATCTTTGGGTAATGAAAATTGGTCGTATTCTTTCACGTCCTTTCCTGGGAAGCAGCACTACACAGTTCACATCATGATTTGACAGAAAAATGAAAAATATAGCTCTGCAAGTAGGAGTTTTCAAAATTTAATTAAGTTAAATTAAGTTAAATTAAATTAGAAACCAAGGCTGGAATCCAGGCTCACGTGGGATTTCTCCAAGGGTTGGGGAAAATTCGGAATCCAAAAAATTGTCCAAGGTTTAGACGTCTGACGCGCTGCGAGATCGTAGACGATTTTTCAAAACGTAAAGGCTGAGAGTGGGATTCACGCCTCGGGAATCACCGAGAAGCAAGCGTTGATAGAAAAAAGGTTGAGGTAGGTCGGGACGACTTTCAGGGAACAAGACTATGACGAGAATGGAGTCATGCCACGAGATCGCGACGTGCGGGAAATTTAGTAGACAGAAATGCAGAGAAGAGACACGCACTTTCACAAAACTTGTCACCGACAAGAACTTCCTACTTGATTTGATATAAAGAAAACCTAACGCAATATTTTAAAATGCTCAGAACAAGCCCTGCCGCTACGCCGGGTGTGATATCGGTCAGCTGAGATATGAAATGGACGTTTTGTTTTGGAAGCAACAGGTTTCAGTTTCGGAGTTTTCATTCATAATTTATTGCTGTAAGTATGGCTATTTGGTTGTGCTCATTAAATGCTGTGGTGAATTCTGTTTGTGACACTTGTGGTATGGATAGAGGTATCAACGATGCGCTGATCCATCGCAGATAATCTCTTTTCAATTCGATGCGAATTACTAAAAATTTGCTGATGAGTATCTAGTCAAAACAAATGTTGAGTTTTCGGTATTGCATAAATGACGTACAATATTTTAATTCATACCCGTATATTTACATACAAGTCTGCGAACTCTTGTGAAATACCATTGTTTAACAGAATAAATCTTTGTTCTCCTTCTTTTTCGTCGTGCTATTGTGAGGTCTGGAGGGTCACTTATAGGTTGAAAATTACTCGGAAAATGACACCTCGATTGTGTTCGTAAGCAAAACACTAGAAAACCCGCGTTTTTACCAGTGTTTGGCCCACAGCATCTATTCCTGTGAGGCCATCGGTCAGGTTAGTCGATCAACTAGACCTGTAATAGAGTCCATGTGTTAGAGATTTATTACATC
>JAVIWC010001497.1:0-28721 GCA_031894815.1 Creontiades dilutus
ATGAGCCCCTCGCCAGGTCTGTAACTCAAACCATTCCCGATCTATGGGCCGATTTATGGTGCCAACATTCGCGTTATTTTGGTTTATTATTGTTTTTGTTTTGATATCAGTAACCTAGTGACGTAGTGATGTAGTAATGTGGATACTCGAATGAACTCCTAAAAGGGTTTATAGCTGATACACGGGTTGAAGCATTCTGATACGCATGAAACGCTGCAACTTCTTTCACTGGCGTTTATTATTCAATTTCATTCGTTTGACTTGCATTCATGATTTGAATTTCTACTAATTGATTGATCAGTTAATCATATTTGTGTACCTCCTCTACATCATTCTACCTCTGGCTACATCGCCAATTTGCAGCGTTTTCATCGCAGATTCGGATTCTACCCAAAATTTCATGAAAATTTGACCCCTCAACCAATTTTTTTTATTGCGCCTAACCGGTTCAGCGAGCAAGCAAAGTTGCGCAACCCCAAAATTGTCAAATAGTGGATGATGGTGAACTGTAAAGTGTGGCACATTAATTCTAATTTTTTTTTTCAACGCAGATTCACGTTATGCTATCCATTACTGGATTCGACTCAATTTTTGAGGAATAACGACCAAAATTTGTACATTTCGTTTGAAAAATCGTCATTTATGCCGACTTTCGACTCTCAGATTAAACAGGAAAATTTGCTCTTACAATCAGGCTGCTTGGCTGTAACGTTTTCCCTATATTTACCATATTTTCCTACAACCGTAAATATTACACAATTTGTACTATATACTCTCAAATTTGTGCATTTGAAGGCCACGGCTGATTTGTAGGTTTGTGAGAAATCATCGAAACGAACCCTTGTCCCGTCTCTCTCCTAAAGAGTAAATTACTCCAAATTTGACTTTTTATACATGGAGAATTCTTTGAGTCGCTTGTGAGAGGCCCCCGGGTTGACTAGCTTTCGCCTTATGCCCGAGAGGCCCCACAACTCACAACTGGTGGGGGATGGGGGACGGCTATCTACTTCCTAGCGAGTTCACTACCACCACAAAGCCAACCGCTTACAGGGGGCAGGCAGGTGACGCTTTGCCGAAGCATTGCGCCTGTTGCCTGGGGCTCCCCCGCCCGTGGTACCATTTTGATTAGTGCCAGTCCTGCAGACAGCCCACACAAGGTGAACCGTCCCCCGCCCGACACACCCTAAGCCTTGAATGGTCACAGGCCCGACTTCTCATACCTGGTCGTTTCCTGGGGTGGAGTTACCCCATTCACCAACCAGTCATGAAGGGGCGGTCCCTTATCCTAGCACCTTAGTACCAAGTGTTCTTGGACCTCGGTCCTAGTACCTTCTTTGTGACTAAAAAGCCACTTCAGACCTGAAAAGGTGGCAGGCCCCGATAAGAGCACTCTTTCCTAACGGCTTCAGTCAGTGTAAGAGCTGGTCCCCAGAAAAGGGGTGCCAGCTTCTGTCTTCCACCGTTATTACTCAAGTACCACTCTCCCTCCTTTGTGACCCGAAGCTCACTTTGGACCGAGAGGTAGTAGGCCCCGAGTGTGACACTTTTCCTGATGGTAGATGTGTCAGCGTAATGGGCTGCCATGGTATTGACTTTTTATACAATCGCGCTTCAAATGTTTGTTGAACATTTTGAGATTTCGAAATGATTTTAACTCGATGTCGTTTCATTTTGATTTCACAGCAATCGCCAACATCGAAGTTGTCGTCAAAACTGGGCTGACGTCTGCGGAAGGACTAGCCGTGGACTGGGTACGTATTTGGCTCCACTATTATGGTGGGTGATGGTATATTTCTTATTCTATAAATGACAATGAAAATTAACGCTGGTGTACCCCAAGGAAGTGTATTAAGCCCACTACTGTACAGAGTTGGGATACCCAAGTACATTGGTGCTTGAAGTAACGCAAGTTTTACAGCAGTCGAGGAAAACCAGTAATAATAATGACGAGATATAGCTGCACAGGACGCAAGTACTTGCCAAGTACAAGTACAATTACTGGTACTTCCAGTTCAGCTTTTTAGTGAGTACAAGCAATCGCCTACAATCGCAGGTACTTGTACTTTTAATTGTGTACTTGTGTGATCCAAGTACAATCAAAAATACTTGTAAATTGTACTTGTACTTCCATTAATCAATGAGGTCTCACGCTGTCACCATTTGATTATGATTCAAAAATTAAATTGAAAATAAAATATTAATCTTTTTCATGGCTACTTCAGGTTTTACGGAAAACTTCAACTTTCCCCCAAAAACTCACATTTTTCGCATTCAACCGAAGTTTTCTCCGTTAATTTTCCTCTTAAAAATTTTTGTTTGATAACCATCCGAAAGCTGACATTCTGGCGCATTTTTTAAGGTTAGCGGCCATAATAAAACGCCGGATTACAGAGACATAATGAACTTAGAAAAAAAAGATTTCAACATTTTTTAAACTTTGCTTTGTAGAGTGATTTTCACCAAATTAACGTGAACAAAAAATTGATTTGGCAATAAAAAGTTATTAAATGTAACCTTCTTTCCAACGATATCTTCATTTTTTGGGCTACCTCAACGGTTGAGGGAGTTATGACCGTTTTAGTGGCATGAGGTCAAAAGCACGAAAAAAAAAAATCTTAGAAGTGGAAGAAAAAAAGTTGTAGGACTCTTTTGATCGGAGATTAGTTGTAGAATATGTAGGTGAAGTACGAGTACAAGTACTGCGCACCTTAACGGGAACACCCTGTAGAATAGCCATCTCAATTTTTCGTCGAAATTTGTACCAAAGGAGCTTTTCTGCCTCTCCCCGTCCACTCCACGATTCTCGTCAGGAGATGGGAAGGGGGTGGAATTAGGTCCGAATTTTCTCCCCATATTCTCCTTAGTAGTTTGGGTTAAAATCGAGAATGTACTTGTTGTACTTGAAGTACATGTACGAGTACTGTACTTGTACTTACTAATTTTATTTCAAGTACAAGTATATTAAGTACTCGTAATTGTACTTGCGATTTTCCGAGTGTTGTACCTGTACTTTTGGACTTGTAAGTACATATTTCCCAACTCTGCTTCTGTACATCCTGTACACAAGTGACTTACCTGAAGTAGATCAAAGCACAACACCAACATTCGCAGATGACACTGCAGTCCTGGTGAAAGCAACAATGAATCAATTTCCAAACTTAATGAATCCCTCTCTAAAATAAATATCTGGACATTCAAAGGATCAGATTGAACGAGGCCAAGTCAGTGCACGTTGACTTTTGACATGCGTGAAGAACCAAATCTTCCGCAGAACTTCGACCTATCCATCGGTGCTGGAGAAAGTCATTTAATTTTCTTTTGTTGACACCCTGTAAATAAAAATAATCCTATAAATAATGAAAAATATTTTGATGATACTGATTATTGGTGTTGTTTCAGGTTGGAGAAAATTTGTATTGGGTGGAGTCGAATTTGGATCAAATTGAAGTTGCCAAATTGAACGGTTCGTACCGCAGAGCGCTGATCGCCGGAGATATGGAGTCGCCAAGAGCTCTAGCGTTGGATCCACGTTATGGGTAATTCCTCGTATTTCCCTTCAAAGTCGTTCACAAAATGGTCTATTCGTTTTATTTCCGGGTGGAAACATCATATTTTAACGATGGTTTTGCACTGGGTCTAGTTGCACAGGGCAGAAAGGTCGGACGTTTTTGAAGAAACGATTATCTCAGTAATTTTTACTCAAAATAAGTTTGCATCTGTGTATTTGGATCAATAATTTCAGAGCATTTTGGAATTTCATGAGTGGAGAATTACAACTGTCAAGTGGGAGCATCGTTTGTCGTTTCCAAGGAAGTATGTTCTAATGATGCAAGTTTTGGATACTGCGCACCAAACAGTCACTTTTGGGCTATGCTGCTATGCAAATTATGCTCATGCCATCAAGCTCTTTCCTACGTTGGTCTATCAACTGGGACGATTTCATGTCAAATAGCTTCCTTCAATTCCTCCTAAGTTTGGAGCTTGTGCTGGTAAACGAGTGCTTTGAGGTGTCCCCACTGAAAAAAGTGGCATGTGGTCAAATCTTTGGACTGAGGAGCCCAATGAACGTCACCAAACCAGGACATGAGTCTGCCAGGGTGGACTGGACGAATGACATTCATTGTGGTTTTCGTGTAATTGTCAGCCTGTTAACACCAATTTGCTGATTGACCATCCCGGCAAACTCTTTCCAACGTTGCTCTCTCCACTGCTACGGTCTCCCTCTTAACAGCTTCCTTCATTCCTCTAATGTTCAGAACTTGTGCTGGTAAACAAGACCCCATCTACGCTGGATTGCAGAAGCTGTCTGAGTTCACTGTAGCAGCCTTGGCGAGGATGCAAGTTTTTGATACTGCGCATCAAATGGTCGTTTTTGGGCTATGCTGCTATGCAAATTAATGCCATCAAACTCTTTCCCACGTTGGTCTATCGACTGGGACGATTTCATGTCAAATAGCTTCCTTCAATTCCTCTTGAGTTTGGAGCTTGTGTTGGTAAACGAGTGCTTTGAGGTGTCCCCACTGAAAAAAGTGCCACGTCACCAAACCTGGAAATGAGTCTGCCAGGGTAGACTGGACGAATGACATTCATTGTGGTTTTGGTGTAATTTTCAGCCTGTTAACACCAATTTTGCTGATTGACCAGCAAACTCTTTCCAACGTTGCTCTCTCCACTGCGACGGTCTCCCTCTTAACAGCTTCCTTCATTCCTCTAATGTACAGAACTTGTGCCGGTAAACAAGACCCCATCTACGCTGGATTGCAGAAGCTGTCTGAGTTCACTGTAGCAGCATTGCCGATGATGCAAGTTTTGGATACTGTGCACCAAACGGTCACTTTTGGGCTATGCAGCTATGCAAATTATGCTCATGCCATCAAACTCTTTCCTACGTTGGTCTATCAACTGGGACGATTTCATGTCAAATAGCTTCTTTCAATTCCTCTTAAGTTTGGAGCTTGTGCTGGTAAACGAGTGCTTTGAAGTGTCCCCACTGAAGAAAGTGGCATGTGGTCAAATCTTTGGACTGAGGAGCCCAATGAAGGTCACCAAACCTGGAAATGAGTCTGCCAGGGTGGACTGGACGAATGACATTCATTGTGGTTTTCGTGTAATTGTCAGCCTGTTAACACCAATTTTGCTGATTGACCAGCAAACTCTTTCCAACGTTGCTCTCTCCACTGCGACGGTCTCCCTCTTAACAGCTTCCTTCATTCCTCTAATGTTCAGAACTTGTGCTGGTAAACAAGACCCCATCTACGCTGGATTGCAGAAGTTCGTTATCATTTCGACTGAGCTGTCTGAGTTCACAGTAGCAGCATTTCCAATGATACAAGTTTTGGATACTGCGCACCAAACGGTCACTTTATGGCTATGCTGCTATGCAAATTATGCTCATGCCATCAAACTCTTTCCTACGTTGGTCTATCAACTGGGACGATTTCATGTCAAATAGCTTCCTTCAATTCCTCCTAAGTTTGGAGCTTGTGCTGGTAAACGAGTGCTTTGAGGTGTCTCCACAGAAAAAAATGGCATGTGGTGAAATCTTTGGACTGAGGAGCCCAATGAACGCCACCCAACCAGGAAATGAGTCTGCCAGGGTAGACTGGACGAATGACATTCATTGTGGTTTTTGTGTAATTGTCAGCCTGTTAACACCAATTTTGCTGATTGACCATGCCGTCAAACTCTGTCCAACGTTGCTCTCTCCACTGCTACGGTCTCCCTCTTAACAGCTTCCTTCATTCCTCTAATGTTCAGAACTTGTGCTGGTAAACAAGACCCCCTCATCCATCCATCTACGCTGGATTGCAGAAGTTCGTTATCATTTCAACTGAGCTGAGTTCACAGTAGCAGCACTGCCAATGATGCAAGTTTTGGATACTGCGCATCAAACGGTCACTTTTGGGCTATGCTGCTATGCAAATTATGCTCATGCCATTAAACTCTTTCCTACGTTGGTCTATCAACTGGGACGATTTCATGTCAAATAGCTTCCTTCAATTCCTCCTAAGTTTGGAGCTTGTGCTGGTAAACGAGTACTTTGAGGTGTCCCCACAGAAAAAAATGGCATGTGGTGAAATCTTTGGACTGAGGAGCCCAATGAAGGTCACCAAACCTGGAAATGAGTCTGCCAGGGTAGACCGGACGAATAACATTCATTGTGGTTTTTGTGTGATTGTCAGCCTGTTAACACCAATTTTGCTGATTGACCAGCAAACTCTTTCCAACGTTGCTCTCTCCACTGCAACGGTCTCACTCTTAACTTCCTTAATGTACAGAACTTTTGCTGGTAAACAAGACCCCAAATATGCTGGATTGTAGAAGTTCGTTATCGTTTCGACTGAGCTGTCTGGGTTCACTGTAGCAGCATTGCCAATCATGCAAGTTTTGGATACTGTGCACCAAACGGTCACTTTTGGGCTATGCTGCTATGCAAATTATGCTCATGCCATTAAACTCTTCCCTACGTTGTTCTATCAACTGGGACGATTTCATGTCAAATAGCTTCCTTCAATTCCTCCCAAGTTTGGATCTTGTGCTGGTAAACAAGTGCTTTGAAGTGTCCCCACTGAAAAAAGTGGCATGTGGTCAAATCTTTGGACTGAGGAGCCCAATGAACGTCACCAAACCTGGAAATGAGTCTGCCAGGGTGGACTGGACGAATGACATTCATTGTGGTTTTCGTGTAATTGTCAGCCCGTTAACACCAATTTTGCTGATTGACCAGCAAACTCTTTCCAACGTTGCTCTCTCCACTGCGACGGTCTCCTTCTTGACAGCTTCCTTCATTCCTCTAATGTTCAGAACTTTTGCTGGTAAACAAGACCCCATCTACGCTGGATTGCAGAAGCTCTCTGAGTTCACTGCAGCAGCATTGCCGATGATGCAAGTTTTGGATACTGCACACCTAATGGTCGTTTTTGGGCTATGCTGCTATGCAAATTATGCTCATGCCATCAGCTCTTTCGTACGTTGGTCTCTCAACTGGGACGATTTCATGTCAAATAGCTTCCTTCAATTCCTCTTGAGTTCGGAGCTTGTGTTGGTAAACGAGTGCTTTGAGGTGTCCCCTCTGAAAAATGTGCCACGTCACCAAACCTGGAAATGAGTCTGCCAGGGTAGACTGGACGAATGACATTTATTGTGGTTTTGGTGTAATTGTCAGCCTGTTAACACCAATTTTGCTGATTGACCAGCAAACTCTTTCCAACGTTGCTCTCTCCACTGCGATGGTCTCCCTCTTAACAGCTTCCTTCATTCCTCTAATGTTCAGAACGTTTGCTGCTGGTAAACAAGACCCCATCTACGCTGGATTGCAGAAGTTCGTTATCATCTCGACTTAGCTGTCTGAGTTCACTGTAGCAGCATTGACATTGTCGTCTTCAAAGATGTAAGGGCTGTCGGGTCCACGGAAAGGAAGCGAGCGTCCAGTGTCCCCTCCACGTTTCTCAAGGAGGCCTTCCCCCGGGAAATTGAAGACAGCTGGAGTTTTCTTAGGAAGCAGCGAACTGCTCAAAATTTAGTACGGAGAAAGCTGTGGTAGAAAACAATTCGCTGTTGTTTCCTACCTCATCCACGACTCCTAAGACAAATAGCCCCTTTGTCGTATCCAGTGCTCGAAGCAGTCCCCCTCGCGTTCGGAACAAGCTGTCGCCCCATCATTCTCGACGTTAAGGTACCATATGAGGAGAGACTTTGGTTTAGGCAGCATGATTGCCGACTCTTCCTTAAATACCTAATCGAATCAAACACCCCTAAACTAGCACTGGCAGGGCCTATGATGCAAGTTTGGGATACAGCACACCAAATGTTCACTTTTGGGCTATGCAGCGGTTGTTCGTGCTATTGTCAGGTATTTGCATGAGCCCAATAACGCCAGTTTTGCTGATCGGCCACGTCATCAATCTCTTTCCAAGCTGATACGATTTCATCTTAAATAGCTTCCTTCATTTCCTCTCAAGTTTGGAGCTTGTGAGGTAATGGAATGGTTTAGTTGCCCCTTCCAATGAGCCAGATGCGGTAATAATCCTCCGCCATGCTCAGAGGATGTGAACCGCACTGACTCAGGCAGCGTTGCTACACTCTGAAATGACCAACTCTCTGCTCTATTCGCTCTTCTCTTTGCTCTCTTTCCTCGCTCTTATCGCAGCTCCTGTCTATAAGCGCCCTAATACAGAAATGATAAATGATTCACTGTTAAATTCCATCTTCTTCCCGCAGGTTGCTGTTCTGGACGGACTGGGACGCTCGAGCTCCTCGAATCGAGTCGAGCGCGATGACCGGCGACAACCGCAAAACGATCGTTCAAATCGCTCAAATCTCCAACGGCGCTTGGCCCAACGGATTGACGTTGGACTACACGACGCTCCGGGTGTTTTGGATTGACGCCAGGTTCGAATCAGATCAATTTTTTTCAAATTTTTATCGATTTAATACACCAAATATTTCTCTTGCAATTCCCCAAACCGTGTATCACGGTTTAATTGATTGCTATTGATCATTTAAACTTATTGATTACATTCATTCACCATCAGAATACATCGAGTCCCATCGATATTTATTTATTTATTTATTTATAAACAATACGGGCAAAAAACCCAATACAGAGAAATTATCAAACATCTGAGAAAAATAATTATAAAAATACGTAGGCTAAATATTATCGAGTCAGACAAAACAAATGGAAAACGACTGAGCAACGAACTACACAAGACAACTCGTTTTAGCAATTCACCGCACCTTCTCCAAACTAACACTGGTGAACTTGAAAAGATGTCCAACTCGGGGCATTCATCGACAACATAGTTCACGCGCCGAGGCATTCTGCATATAGGCCTTTTGTAGAGGTAGTTAGTTGGCGAGAAGGGAACCAGGAAGAGGGATGTTCATCGGGAACTGAGTCGAGGGACAACTAGGAATTAAGGCCCATTAAGGAATGACAGCCATACGGTGCGGGCTGTCAAAAAATTGAACAGGACCTTTTCTATAGAATTTTCACTCCGCTTGAAGGCGGTGGAAGAATTTTTTCATTTTTCGATCTTTCAGTGCCTCAATTCTTCGATTGAAACTTGAGGTCACCTCTTGACCTACATTTTAGCGTGGAATACGCTTTAGCCATGGACTAACTAGCCAAAAAAGGAACGCTTGAGCGTAACGAAATGTGACACGGAAAAGTCTAGAACGTTCTGGGCTGCTTTAGAAACAGATCATCACACTATATAAAAACCAGCTTATCTGAGTATATCGACGTTTCAGGGGGTGGTAACGCTGGGCGGGTGGAATTCTCGCCCCCGTCTCCCAGGGCAACCGACCTGCTCCCCCCTCCCTCCGACCCCGCCAGTGAAGGAAGGAGGGCCCCAGCGGGGAAGCGTCTCCCAGGGCAAGCGACGTGGTCCTCTCCTCGGGGATTTGGGATATACGTTTTTTTGACTTTTAATTTTGTCATTATACTCCCTCATTGTGTTGTTTAGTACTCTACCTCCTGTACACACGGGGCTTACCCCAACAAGAAGGCACAACTGTTGCCACCTTTGCAGATGATACGGCTATCCTCTCTGTTGGAGATGATATAGAAGCTGCAACACGCAAACTACAGACGTCTACTACTGAGGTTTGTAAATGGACCAAGATGTGGAGAATGAAGCTGAACGAATCAAAATCAGCCCACATCAACTTCACTAACCGAAAAGTCCCAATCTTGGATGTTGAGATCAATTCGAATAAAATACCGCATACTGAAGCAGTTAAATACTTGGGTTTGACACTTGACTCCAAATTAAACTGGAATAAACACATAGAAAAGAAGAAAGAAGAACTTAAAATCAAGTACAGAAGGATGTATTGGCTAATGGGAAGGAATTCCCATCTCTCTCTTCACAACAAACTGCTTATATATAAGCAGATCTTCGCCTTATTTGGACCTATGGGATACAGATCTGGGGCTGTGCCAAGAAATCAAATATTGAGAAAATCCAAACCTTTCAGACTAAAATACTGAGAAGTATAGTTGGAGCCCCTTGGTACATGCGAAACGATGATATTCATCGAGATTTGAGGATGGAGACAGTCTATGAAATTATTGCAAAATACGCAAGGAAGCATGAACATCGCCTCCACAAACACGTGAACCCGGAGATGCTCTACGTTTTGGACAACGAAGGTGAAATCCGACGTCTCAAGCGAAACAAACCACTGGATTTTGTTGTGCTGCGTGAATAGAAGTGCAATCGAACTCAGTGCTAATTCATTGAGCTATACCTATAATAAAGGGCTAGATTTTGCTGTAAACCTACCCTCTTGGAGTGTACCTTTATTTATATGTAAAATTGCTAGATGAAATGTATTTGATTTTTCAGTCGCAATAATAAATCACGAAAAAAAAAATTGTGTTATTCACCTATTTCTTTTTAACCTGCGTAGCAGGGCCATTAAACTAGTATGATCATAAAACACCGATAATTGATGTTTATAAGCACATTGGGTAACTAAAGGCGATCACCAAGCAACAACTTGCATATTTACATCCGTAAATTTACCTTAATAATTATTAAATAAACAACTTGCGTTTACCTTAATAATTTTATGTTTCATTTTTCAATAAAATAAACCGTCGTTTTTCTATTGATTTGCGCACGTTTGTATTGATTGTCACATAAAAGAATGCGGATTATCGTGGTGGATCGTGCATTGATTCCATATTCGCCCGCCGTATCAATAACATCGTTAGTGTACGTTACTTAAACGCTAATACACGTTTCATAATCACCGTTGAACGTTCTGCAGTTCAGCGTCCACTCGAGGCTAAAGCGTATTCTACGTTTCTATACTTGTAGCAGCAGGCTATAAATAAAAGCAAAAGGGGGGTCCAGGGGGCGCAGCCCCCGGCGAGGCGCGTAGCGCCGAGTTTTATTTTAGTTTTCGATTCTACGTTGAATTCGGAAGAGAAAATGCATCTTCGAAAAAATTGTTTAGAGACTTCGTTTCGGAGTTATTTAACTTTTTGCGAACAACAAAAATAGACGAATTATTTTAGAAAAAAAAACGTTTTTGATCCAATTATCATCAATATTTTTTTAGATTTTGACCACATTTTTGAAATCAGCATCAACAGAAGCCAGTTTCCATCATCATCATCAGATTGACATTTCAATTCTTGGATCAAGTGCTAGTTAATAAGTAGTTCACATACAAATTTTACTAGACAAGTTTTATTAACACTTTTTATCCCACTAAAATTACCTACATTTCAAATAGATTCTCTTGCTCTGTAAACAGAAAGCCCAATATCTCTAAAGGAGTACACGCAGCAGTTGGTATGTGGTGTTTTGACGTGTTGCAACACAACTGACTAGAAATCAATTCGCGGTACAAATTAATTAATCAAATTGAGCGTACGCGATCTGATTTTCTTCATAATAAAGTAAAGAACGCAACGTACCCTGCAGAAAGCCGGTATGAGCGTCCGTTTTGTTTGTCGGGCGGATAACGTCCGCAAATCTTGAAAACGCGATTTCTCCCGAGTCGCTCAGTAGAATTAGGCGTTCGAGGTCTTAAAATGTTTGTAATTACTCGTTTTACAATGCCCTCAACGGGTTTTTTGTTTAAATTTCATTTGACCGAGTTATAACAATTTTAAGGGCTATGCACCGCCATTATTTCACTTTATTTCGCCTGTTTATCGATATAAAGCTGAATTATCTCGAAAACCGTACGAGATATCGAAAATTGTCATAGAAGAAAAGTTGTAGCTCTTGAAATTTCCATTTGGATGGGCTGGCCACACTTTTCCATAGCTATGGAGAAATCCCGTTTCTGTACCACAGTGCTTACGTGAGATTTCTTAATTTATTGTATTTAGGGTAGTATATATAGCTTTTCCAAGTCGAATTGAGATTGAATTTTCCAAATCAATTTGAGAATTTTCCAATCCAAGAAACTTTCACTACTAAAAATCGCCTCGATTTTTTCTGTTCTTAACAACACCGTAATTTTCATGAAGTATTCTTCGTTCATTTTGTCTTTTTGATTTCAATGTTAATTAGTTCATAAAGTGCTATTCTTTCATTTTGCTTCACTAATTTTGTTTTCAATAAAAGTCTTGGATTGCCTTAAAAATGTGTCAATTCGGTTTGGAAAACTCCCTCTTCCCTCTTCCTTTTTAGTAGTGAAATTTCTTAGTTTGGAAAAAATTCTTAATTTGCTTTGGAAAATTCTCAATTCGACTTGGAAAAGCTATAGTATCCATATGAGCTCCTTACATGAGGAAGTAAGAGTGTGGAAGGACATTTCTTCATTATGTACATCGACCAAGCCAGAAATAATCGCAATTTCTGCACCTAAAAGTGGTTTTGCCGTCATAATTACTGCAAATAGTTGTATAAGTTGCTCATTTACTGTAGAATTCATTTTTATTATTAGGGTGGTATATAGTATCCATGAGAGCTCCATACTTAGTCCCTTATGTGTGGCAGAACATTTCTTCATTATGTACATCGAGTCATCGAATCGCCATTTCTGCTCCTGAAAGTGACCCCCACACACCTTTACCCGAGTGAACACTTTATTATTCACAAAAAATAATAATAAACCCCTTTCTTTCTTGAATTAACTCATCAAAAGTAATCAGAAGTGATATTCACGTCAATATTTCAACTTTTCTATAGTCGAAACATCGTAAATTCTTTGAAAATCTAATGATGATAGTTTGAGGCGGACGGTACCAAAATTGTGTACATTCATTTTCGGAAAAACCTATTTTGCTGTGTATTTTGAAGCATTTTCTCGCTCTCAATCGAAAAACGTATTCAAAATCGAGCAAAACTGTCTTCTGTTTACACTTTTTGGCTCGAAAACTTGGCGATTTGTTCCTAAACTCTACTTTCCCAGTACAGCGTATTCCAAAACTGCCTGTAGCGGAAGTGACCACCATAATTTTCAACATTCAAAGGTAAACTCTAGTAGCACTAGTTCTAAGCCGCAGGTACCATCCTGGTCTACTGTTATTGTAGAGACAGTTGACTTGGCGATTTCAATATTATGCCAAAACTCTTTACATTGAGGTTAGTTCGTAGCAAAGTTCTCAACTTTCGAAAGTTCGTGCCAAAACTGTTTACAATCATTTTTCAATCCTCATTGACAGGCTCTACGTAATAAGCGTTAAGTTACTAAGTAATTATAAGTCTTATAATCTCCCCCATTCATTTCTTGTTGCCGTAAAAGGCGAAATAAAGTGAAATAATGGCGGTGCATAGCCCTTAAAATCGTTATAACTCCGTCAAATGAAATTTACACACAAAACCCGTTGGGGGCATTGTAAAACAAGTAATTACAAACATTTTAAGACCTCGAACGCCTAATTCTACTGAGCGACTCGGGAGAAATCGCGTTTTTAAGACTTGCGGATGTGATTTGCCTGACAAACGAAACGGACGCTCATACCGGCTTTCTGCAGGGTCCGTTGGGTTCTTTACTTTATTACGAAGAAAATCAGACCACGTACGCTTAATTTGATCGATTAGAACCGAAGATATAGTCAAAAAACCATGTTTTGTTCATAACAGATCGAAAAAATTGTCAAAATATTCTGCTATAGCTTCCAATACCGTTCATTTTTGGAGGAGCTGCCCTGGCAGGCCTTTTTTATTCGTTAAAAGAAGCAACTACACGCAAGTATGAACAAAATCGGAGGGGATCGGTACATTTCTCCTCTGTCTGGGTGTGGAATGAACCACCTTTTCAATCGAAATAACCAAATGCCCTCTAAATAATAAATCAAGGAATTTTTTCTTTGATATAAGTTGCCCTGAAGTTGAAGGCATGAGCGGATCGCCATGACCTGCCACAACACGAGCCAAATCCTGTTGTTGGGAAAGTAACCTACAGCGAATAGCTCATTTTCAACTAAATGACCAGAACTTAGTTGTCAAAATCAAGCCGCTGGATTAAACAAAGTCCGTTTTAAGCATTCACTCGCATTACTTATGTGCAAACCTCCTACACTTATGGATAACCTTACACACAAGATTCAATATTCAATTTCCTTTGCGAATAAGTTCTTGGAGCTTTTTAATTTTTAAAACATCTTTATTGTCTTGTACGTTTCACCCACGCAACGTGGGCTTCATCAGCAGGTATTTTCTTAATTTTTATATAAGCAACAATCTCTCTGGTATTAAACATTCTTCAGATTCGTTTGTATCATCGTCAACGTGATCATCTAATTTCTAATATCTGTATCCTCTATCCCAAAAAGACGTGTTCACACTCTCCCAATTGTTCGGAATTAACATTACAAAATACGCATTAACATGAAGATATTCAAATTCAACTGGATAACATGTAAAGTAATGCACATAGTACAATTAACAATCAAGTTAATGCTGAACAAAGTCTCTCTTAAACAATCGCTCATTACTTCACGTCTAGACCTCCTACACCAATGGACAACCATACACACAAGATTCAATATTATGTGTATTCATTGACACAAGATGATGCTATAATTTTACTTGAATCATTGATATGTGCAAAATTGATAATTTAGCACTTTGTCCATGAAGTATGGGAAGCAATAATAACAAATGAAACAACATTTCGATTTTGTGTGAATATAATAGTCGAAATAGGTTGTGAGATGATACTTGGATACCTAATGACCAGAACTTTGTGTTAAAAATCAAGTTAATGCTGAAGAAAGTCTCTCTTAAACAATCGCTCATTACTTCATGTCTAGACCTCCTACACCGATGGGCAACCATACACACAAGATTCAATATCCTTTCCTTAAAACAAGTGTAGTCATTCACACAAGATGATGCTATAATTTTACTTGAATCATTGACATATGCCAAATTGATAATTTAGCACTTCGTCCTTGAAGTAAGGGAAGCAATAATAACAAATGAAACAACGTTTCGATTTTGTGTGAATATAATAGTGTAACGAAGGCTGTGAGATGATACTTGGATACCTAATGACCAGAAATTTGCGTTAAAAATCGAGTTAAGCTACACAAAGTCTCTCTCTTAAACAATCGCTACCTCCTACACCGATGGGCAACCTTACACACAAGATTCAATATCCTTTCCTTGAATTATGTGTATTTATTAACACAAAATGATGCTTTAATTTTACTTGAATCATTGACATATGCAAAATTGATTATTTAGCACATTGTCCCTGAAGTATGGGAAGCAATAATAACAAATGAAACAACATTTCGATTTTGTGTGAATATAATAGTGGAAATAGGTTGTGAGATGATACTTGAATACCAAATGACCAGAACTTTGCGTTAAAAATCAAGTTAAGCTACACAAAGTCTCTCTTAAACAATCGCTACCTCCTACACCGATGGGCAACCTTACACACAAGATTCAATATCCTTTCCTTAAAATGTGTGTATTTATTAACACAAAATGATGCTTTACTTTTACTTGAATCATTTACATATTCAAAATTGATTATTTAGCACATTGTCCCTGAAGTATGGGAAGCAATAATAACAAACAATGAAACAACATTTCGATTTTGTGTGAATATAATAGTGGAAATAGGTTGTGAGATGATACTTGGATACCAAATGACCAGAACTTTGTGTTAAAAATCAAGTTAATGCTGAACAAAGTCTCTCTTAAACAATCGCTCATTACTTCATGTCTAGACCTCCTACACCGATGGACAACCATACACACAAGATTCAATATCCTTTCCTTAAAACAAGTGTATTCATTGACACAAGATGATGCTATAATTTTACTTGAATCATTGACATATGCCAAATTGATAATTTAGTACTTTGTAATTGAAGTATGGGAAGCAATAATAACAAAAATGAAACAACATTTCGATTTTGTGTGAATATAATAGTGGAAATAGGTTGTGAGATGATACTTGGATACCAAATGACCAGAACTTTGTGTTAAAAATCAAGTTAAGCTCCACAAAGTCTCTCTTAAACAATCGCTACCTCCTACACCGATGGGCAACCTTACACACAAGATTCAATATCCTTTCCTTAAAACAAGTGTAGTCATTCACACAAGATGATGCTATAATTTTACTTGAATCATTGACATATGCAAATTGATAATTTAGTACTTTGTAATTGAAGTATGGGAAGTCGTAATAACAAACAATGAAACAACATTTCCATTTTGTGTGAATATAATAGTGGAAATAGGTTGTGAGATGATACTTGGATAATAATGACCAGAACTTTGTGTTAAAAATCAAGTTAAGCTCCACAAAGTCTCTCTTAAACAATCGCTCATTACTTCATGTCTAGACCTCCTACACCGATGGGCAACCCTACACACAAGATTCAATATCCTTTCCTTAAACCAAGTGTATTCATTGAAACAAGATGATGCTATAATTTTACTTGAATCAATGATATGTGCAAAATTGATAATTTAGTACTTTGTAATTGAAGTATGGGAAGCAATAATAACAAATGAAACAACATTTCGATTTTGTGTGAATATAATAGTGGAAATAGGTTGTGAGATGATACTTGGATACCTAATGACCAGAACTTTGTGTTAAAAATCAAGTTAATGCTAAACAAAGTCTCTCTTAAACAATCACTCATTACTTCATGGCTAGACCTCCTACACCGATGGATAACCTTACACACAAGATTCAATATCCTTTCCTTGAATTATGTGTATTTATTAACACAAAATGATGCTATAATTTTACTTGAATCATTGACATATGCCAAATTGATAATTTAGCACCTTCGTCCTTGAAGTAATGGGAAGCTAATAATAACAAATGAAACAACATTTCGATTTTGTGTGAATATAATAGTGGAAATAGGTTGTGAGATGATACTTGGATACCAAATGATCAGAACTTTGTGTTAAAAATCAAGTTAATGCTGAACAAAGTCTCTCTTAAACAATCGCTCATTACTTCATGACTAGACCTCCTACATACCTTACACACAAGATTCAATATCCTTTCCTTAAAACAAGCGTATTCTTTCACACAAGATGCTATCATTTTATTTAAATCATTGATATCTTTATGTTTACAGCTAATTTTTTTAACCTTGTAACCCCGTGTTCTTCTTTTTTCTTACAGATATGTGTTTATTTTGTTCCCAAGTACGTTTTTTTTTTATTTAACAAAATAATATCACCACAGTTTTCCACGTGTTATACGAACAATTTGCACACCAACCATCACACAAAGTTTGATCACGTTTTGTTCTATGTTTTGGTTTTTGCGGCTAATGGGAAGTACAGCTTATCACCGCAGCAAATATGAATGTTTTTTTTAGGACGTCTTTCTATAGCAAAGGCTTTGTTAATGGAAGGACGCCCTAATAGAATCTATCTAGGGGGCTTCTGGACAATCCAAATATGAATAATAAAATAATAACTGCGTACAAATTCGTTTCAGACGATACTAAGAGTAAATCGGTGGTTCTTCTGCAGATATTTATAAATTTGAGAGATAAAGAAGAAAGAGTAGAGTTAATATTTCGGAGTATTGCCTTTTTCGAAACATGTAGGGGTGATTAGTAAATTGTGAGGGTTGAAATACCCTCACTGCTGCCTCCAGGGATGGTTTTCCCGGTAGAACTGACTGGGAAGGTCTAGGCAAAATCCAACCACCAGCTTTGGGACCATCTTGAATAAGGGATGTCAACAAAACAGAAGCAACTTCATAAACACCCTTTCCTGCTAGTTGGGGGCTACTTTTCAAAACATGGTAGGGAGTGAGGAAAAACGGTGTGACACTGAAATAATGGTTACTTTATTTGATCCAGTTTTCTGGTTGTACCAAAATGTTGTCAACGAACTTCCAACAACTACACTAATTGTCAACAAGTGCGATCAAGTTTCACTTGCCACAGTCAGAATGTTACTGGAGTAGGGAGTGAGAGTTAAAAAACCCACACTGCTGCCTCCAGGGATGGTTTTCCCGGTAGAACTGACTGGGAAGGTCTAGGCAAAATCCAACCACCAGCGTTGGGACCATCTTGAATAAGGGATGTCAACAAAACAGAAGCAACTTCATAAACACCCTTTCCTGCTAGTTGGGGGCTACTTTTCAAAACATTGTAGGGAGTGAGGAAAAACGGTGTGACACTGAAATAATGGTTACTTTATTTGATCCAGTTTTCTGGTTGTACCAAAATGTTGTCAACGAACTTCCAACAACTACACTAATTGTCAACAAGTGCGATCAAGTTTCACTTACCACAGTCAGAATGTTACTGGAGTAGGGAGTGAGAGTTAAAAAACCCACACTGCTGCCTCCAGGGATGGTTTTCCCGGTAGAACTGACTGGGAAGGTCTAGGCAAAATCCAACCACCAGCGTTGGGACCATCTTGAATAAGGGATGTCAACAAAACAGAAGCAACTTCATAAACACCCTTTCCTGCTAGTTGGGGGCTACTTTTCAAAACATGGTAGGGAGTGAGGAAAAACGGTGTGACACTGAAATAATGGTTACTTTATTTGATCCAGTTTTCTGGTTGTACCAAAATGTTGTCAACGAACTTCCAACAACTACACTAATTGTCAACAAGTGCGATCAAGTTTCACTTGCCACAGTCAGAATGTTACTGGAGTAGGGAGTGAGAGTTAAAAAACCCACACTGCTGCCTCCAGGGATGGTTTTCCCGGTAGAACTGACTGGGAAGGTCTAGGCAAAATCCAACCACCAGCTTTGGGACCATCTTGAATAAGGGATGTCAACAAAACAGAAGCAACTTCATAAACACCCATTTCCTGCCTAGTTGGGGGCTACTTTTCAAAACATGGTAGGGAGTGAGGAAAAACGGTGTGACACTGAAATAATGGTTACTTTATTTGATCCAGTTTTCTGGTTGTACCAAAATGTTGTCAACGAACTTCCAACAACTACACTAATTGTCAACAAGTGCGATCAAGTTTCACTTACCACAGTCAGAATGTTACTGGAGTAGGGAGTGAGAGTTAAAAAACCCACACTGCTGCCTCCAGGGATGGTTTTCCCGGTAGAACTGACTGGGAAGGTCTAGGCAAAATCCAACCACCAGCTTTGGGACCATCTTGAATAAGGGATGTCAACAAAACAGAAGCAACTTCATAAACACCCTTTCCTGCCTGTTGGGGGCTACTTTTCAAAACATGGTAGGGAGTGAGGAAAAACGGTGTGACACTGAAATAATGGTTACTTTATTTGATCCAGTTTTCTGGTTGTACCAAAATGTTGTCAACGAACTTCCAACAACTACACTAATTGTCAACAAGTGCGATCAAGTTTCAATTACCACAGTCAGAATGTTACTGGAGTAGGGAGTGAGAGTTAAAAAACCCACACTGCTGCCTCCAGGGATGGTTTTCCCGGTAGAACTGACTGGGAAGGTCTAGGCAAAATCCAACCACCAGCGTTGGGACCATCTTGAATAAGGGATGTCAACAAAACAGAAGCAACTTCATAAACACCCTTTCCTGCTAGTTGGGGGCTACTTTTCAAAACATGGTAGGGAGTGAGGAAAAACGGTGTGACACTGAAATAATGGTTACTTTATTTGATCCAGTTTTCTGGTTGTTACCAAAATGTTGTCAACGAACTTCCAACAACTACACTAATTGTCAACAAGTGCGATCAAGTTTCACTTGCCACAGTCAGAATGTTACTGGAGTAGGGAGGAGAGTTAAAAAACCCACACTGCTGCCTCCAGGGATGGTTTTCCCGGTAGAACTGACTGGGAAGGTCTAGGCAAAATCCAACCACCAGCGTTGGGACCATCTTGAATAAGGGATGTCAACAAAACAGAAGCAACTTCATAAACACCCTTTCCTGCTAGTTGGGGGCTACTTTTCAAAACATGGTAGGGAGTGAGGAAAAACGGTGTGACACTGAAATAATGGTTACTTTATTTGATCCAGTTTTCTGGTTGTACCAAAATGTTGTCAACGAACTTCCAACAACTACACTAATTGTCAACAAGTGCGATCAAGTTTCACTTACCACTGTCAGAATGTTCCTGGGTCCTGCAAGCATAACTTTTACATACTTTTTCATGGAACATGTACATCCACGTAAGAGAAATTTTTAAAACACTGACAAAACTGTATTTAGTTGAAATTTGACGGCATCACTGAAATGTGACCGAAATTTCTTAAATTACCCACATATTTATGTTCTCCAGATGTAATTCGTTCTTTCCCCCTCTCCATGACATAATATTTGAATTAAACTACAATTTTTCCTTTGTTCCTAACTCGCAGGTCCATATTCACTGGAGAGCACAAGTGAGAAACACAATAATTCCTTGTAGTGAAATTTTTGTCAATCGTATAGAATCGATCAAAAACATTCATTTTCAAGAATAACTTGCAAAAGTTCTTCTTGCTGTATGATCGTAAGAGCGAATTTTTATGATCGTAATATGTATGTAGAATTGTTGTTAAATTGGAGTACTTTGTCGGTTGCAGATCACCGTGACAAGGCCAATGCATGCAGTTTTTATCCAATTTTGACAAAATTTTCATAGATCATTCGGTTTAGGCGATAGATGGCTTATGGTTTTAATCTACTGCATTGCAACGTCACACTGCACATCCGCAGTGGTTTCTAGTTGTCGAATTTTCAAACTTTCAAAAGGAGATATAGATCTAGATCTAGATATAGATATAGATTCTATCAGGATTCACTCCATGATAGAAATAGCGCCTCAGACCCTCAATACATGCCATTTCCTCAATTGAAGGCGTTAATGTCTCCCCAAACATTCACTTTTCTCTCCCATACATTCATGTTTTTATCAGATTTCGATGACATTTTGATGGGTCACGCGGTCTAGGCAGTCGATGGTCCCCTATAGTTTTCATCTCTGGCAAATTATTGGATCACCCCATGCGCAGTCGCAAAATCCACCAAGAATCATTTTTTTCCTGGTCCTACCTGGTGCTCCACCCTTAAAATTTCAAAGTAGTTACAGTAGAACCGTGTAACATAATACTCTCTATTGTAGAATTAGAATTTAGAATTTAGAATTTATTTATTGGCAACCACAAATATTACAAAGCAAAATTAAGAAGAATATTGAAAATTAAACATAATGATAAATTACAAAATTCAATTCAAATAACATTGTTGCCCACCGAGAAATAAGTTCAGATGAACTTGTGCTTCTCGGTGGAGTTCAGTCAATTATCATTCAATTTTTAAAATAAATAAATAAAATAAATTTTCTCGCCAGCCAATGTGTAATAAAAGAAAAATCAAATAAACAAAAATGAAAAACAAACAAAATCACATTAGAAATACTCGGATAATTTTTTTTTTAAATGAAGACAAGTTTGAAAAATGAAAGAGGTTAATTGAATTTTCAAATAAAAATTTAAGTGCTTTAACATAGGAGTTTCTTCTATAAAATTCAGTTTTAACGGTGGGCAGAAGTATACGAGATGAATTAAAATTACGGGTATTTATAGAAAGAGAGAGATGCTCATCTCTTATACCAGAACAAAATAAATGGATACAGGAATGAAAAAGGTACATTTGCGAAATATTTTTAACATCAAAAAGCTTATAGAGAACAGAAGTAGGAAATCTTACATTTTTATTCAAAATTATTTTTAAAATACGATTTTGTGCTATTTGTACTTTTTTAATATGAGATTTACTGGAACTTCCCCAAAGCAAAATACCATACTTAATAATAGAAAAGGCTAAACCATAATAAATTAGCACCTCAAATACGCAATACATGCCGGTCCCTCTATAGAAGGCGTTAATGTCTCCCTTATCATTTACCGCTCCGTTTCTCTCCCACAAATCTTCGTAACGCACTTATATTATATACTGTTCGAGTTTGTTTGAAACATTCCAATGAGGGAAACTCCGTGGCACACTCAACTGTTGAGACGTTGTTGAAACAATTGATATTCTTAAAAAATTAAAAATAAAAATTACCGGATTTCACCCAATTTAGCCATTTGTAAGTGCATTTTTTCTAGTTTTTCTTCAATTTTATCATCTGTTTACGTTTTTCTGGTACTTGACCCGTGCATTGCTGTGCGTTTATGTCGAAACAAGTTCAATTGGTTTATTATTCAATAATAAACCATTGTAATCGCTCTTGAAGAAAAATTTCTAACCCCGCCCTGAAAATTTCATGGTTTACGTTTCAAAGGGTGTAGAATCCGAATCTGCAATAAAAATTTTCCGTCCGTCCGCCGTACGCACGATTTCTCCCAAACGGCTGGAGCAAAAAAGCTGAAATTTTCAGGAAAAATATTGGTCCAACAACGCCCCAATTCTTTAGCCAGCTCTCTCACTTAATTTAAAGTGCCCTTTAAGGGTTGTCAAAATTTTGTAAAATCCCTAAAAACCTCAAAAAAAAGTCAAGGCGGCATAAATTTATACTTTTTTTGAAGAACATTCCGTGAGGAATCGAATGAGCCCCTCCCCAGGTCCATAGCTCAAACCATTCCCGATCTATGGCTCGAATTATGGTGCCAACATTCGCGTTATTTTGGTTTATTATTGTTTTTGTGTTGGTATCAGTATCCTAGTGACGTAGTGATGTAGTAATGTGGATACTGGAGTGAACTCCTAAAAGGCTTTGTAGCCGATACACGGGTTGAAGCATTCTAATAACCATTAAAAAAAAATGAAAAATAAAAAAACGCTGCAAATTCTTTCACTGGGGTTTATTATTCAATGATTCATGATTTGAATTTCTACTAAGCTTTGGAGTGTGCGTGTTTCACAGGTGATAGAGCGATTATTGAATTTCAGGAGATATGCATAGAGCACGTGAATCGGTTCTCAACCAAAATACCTATTTGGATTGATCAGTTGATCATATTTGTGTGCCTCCTGAAATTCAATAATCGCTCTATCACCTGTGAAACACGCACACACCAAAGCTTAGTAGAAATTCAAATCATGAACGCAAGCCAAATGAATAAAATGAATAAAATTGCAGCGTTTTTTACCACAAAAATGTACGGCTTAGCAATTTATTCATTAAGTGCTCCAAATTCGTCACAATTCCACGTGAATATAACGCGACAAAAAATTCGCTCATACTGTCATACTGCATGAATGAAATATTCGATTTTTTTAAATGTTTTTTTTTTTTTTTTTTTTGTAGTCGTAGTGTGAGTTGATTGTTAGCAATGGAACTTCACGTAGATTAGGTGTATTGTTGCACTTGGGTTGAACGTTTTCGTAATCGTTTAGTATAAAATTTATAAATCGCAATCATTGTACAGCACTTTTGGCACATTTTTATATGTTTAAATGTATTTTGTATTAGTATTCCAGTTATTGAATTGCATATACAGGGTGTCAACAAAACAGGTCTGACGTACTGAAGGGGTCGATTCTACAACTAATTTGCAACAACTTTTGCCTCCTAGCAATTTTTTTTTAGAGGCTTCGTTTTTGAGTTATTTACGATCTAAGATTTTTTTCGTGTTTTCGACCTTATCTCCTATAAATTGCTATAACTCCCTCAATTTACAAGATAATCTCAAATCTGAGTACACCGTTGGAAAGAGCAGTAAATTTCCTTTTGGATTGATGCCTCACCTTTCCCGAAAAGTGAGGTTTGAGACATAAAAAAGCTCTCTGAAAAGCTAATTTTACTTAATTTGGGAAACCTAGAGTTTTTTCAATCGGAAATTGAACTATGAGAACCATTTTTTTTTTAAGATGCAAGAACGGTAAAAACTGCGCTAAGATCTCACCTTTCCAACGGTCTAGTCAATTTTGTCCTTAAAAAATTATCCTGGGGAGGAAATTGAGTTTGAATCCTGAAAAACATCAGCTGTGGGAGTGTGCGTGTATCTTACAGGTGATAGAGCGATTATTGAATTTCAGGAGATATGCATAGACCACGTAAATCGGTTCTCATCCAAAACACCTATTTGGATTGATCAGTTGATATTTGTGTGCGTCCTCTACATCTGTCTACCTTTGGCTACATCGTTTAAATTTGGATTTGGGGAAGTTTTAACGCAATACGAGTGCTAAAGGACTTGATAAATTATAGATGTTTTTATTTGGGGGGGGGGGGGGGGTATTGTGGGGAAAAAAACGCTGCAAATTCTTTCACTGGGGTTTATTATTCAATTGGCTTGCGTTCATGATTTGAATTTCTACTAAGCTTTGGAGTGCGCGTGTTTCACAGGATAGGGCGATTATTGAATTTCATGAGGCACACAAATATGATCAACTGATCAATCCAAATAGGTATTTTGGTTGAGAACAGATTTACGTGCTCTATGCTTATCTCCTGAAATTCAATAATCGCTGTATCCTGTGAAACACGCACACTCCAAAGCTTAGTAGAAATTCAAATCATGAACGCAAGCCAATTGAATAATAAACCCCAGTGAAAGAATTTGCAGCGTTTTTGTTAGAATTTCATGAAGCGACGTGCGTTTGAAAATGGGGGGGGGAGTAACGAAGAACACCCCAAATTTCGCAAGTAGAAATTGATTCGTTTTTTCACCGTTCAAAATTATTTGTCATAATTACCAGCTGGAAATTCATTTTGGGTGTAATATGCGTCCAGGTCGGATTCCATCCACTCGGTCAACTACGACGGCACGGATCACAAAATCGTTCTGAAAGGCCACGAGCTGCTGTCACATCCGTTCGCCATCTCGCTGTACGGGATGCACATCTACTGGACGGACTGGAGGTCCAATTCCGTTCTGAGAGCGGACAAACGGACAGGAGCGAGCGTCACAGCTTTGCAGCGTACGTTGACGCAACCGTTCGACATTCAAGTTCTGCACCCCAGCAGGCAACCGAAAGGTAATATTTTAGTGAGGACACTTTCAAATGCGTTGATAACGAAAACTGATTTACTGAAAGGAGACAAACAGACAAACTTTGCAGCAAACTTTGACGCAACTCATGGAAATTCAGGTTCTCCACCCTAACTGACAACTGAAAGGTAATCCTTGACTTACAGTATGTTTAAATACAGCAATACCAGGTACTAATTTACCAAGGCCAGACAAATTGGCTGGTGCTACAATCACAGCTTTGCAGCAAACTTCGACTCAGCTGTTTGACTTTCTGTTACTCCACAACAACCAAAAACGCTGCAAATTCTTTCACTGGGGTTTAATATTCAATTGGCTTGCGTTCATGATTTGAATTTCTACTAAGCTTTGGAGTGTGCGTGTTTCACAGGTGATAGAGCGATTATTGAATTTCAGGAGATATGCATAGACCACGTAAATCGGTTCTCAACGAAAACACCTATTTGGATTGATCAGTTGATCATATTCGTGTGCCTCCTGAAATTCAATAATCGCTCTATCCTGTGAAACACGCACACTCCAAAGCTTAGTAGAAATTCAAATCATGAACGCTAGCCAATTGAATAATAAACCCCACTGAAAGAATTTGCAGCCTTTCTTACCACAAAAATCTTTGCTTGGCAATTTATTCATTGATTGCTCCAAATTTCCTATTTCGGAGTTTTCTAAAATTTAACTTTGTTCTTTGCTATAGGCATTTCATTAATTTTTATTACATTCACTTATTAGGTTTTTTTTAATAACAGTGCGGTCTGAGGTTGCCTTCTACCTCCTGTAGCTCTACAGTGATTTCCTTGTAACGGATAAAATTATAATTGTTTTGCACTTTCTACGTTAAATTTTAATTTGAACTACTATTAACGCATATTAAATTGTAGGCATGCATAGTTTGGAAGGTCGGTGCCTTTCTGCTGCTCATAACAATTATGGTCGTATTCTGCTGACAATGCGGTTAATGAACCACAATTCATAGGCACCTGTTTTTTTCCCCAGGCTTATATAATCGTTTCTTCCTACAGCTAGAAATGAAAATTTTAACCAGCTAACCTGAAATGGATCCGTCTATTTGAATCCAATTTCTTCTGTCTCCAATGAGCCCATAGACTCCTTGGCTGTTCGCAATCGCAACAAGCCCTATAAAACATTCGTAAATTTGAGAATTTCTCGAGCAGATCTCAATCGGCCCCAAGTGGAAAATACTCCTTGCGATGAACCCTAAATGCATACTTTTATTCGGGGAATTCAAGACCGGTTCTCAAACCTCCAGCCGCTTTGCAACGAGACGGTATTCGCAAATCGACGACGACATATACACTGTTATTTTACGTAAAAGTTTGGGTGGTTTTGACCAAATCTCAACAACTTCGGCGTCATTTGGCTATTTTTCTTTTAATAACCCAATAAAATTAATGGAATTAAAATAAAATCAAATTTAAAAAATGAATGAAACTTTAATTTAGTGAGGGTGGAGGCATTCTTTGTGGAACTCAATGTTGTAATTGTAAAAATCGACTGTCTACACCACATTTCTAGAAATTACAAATTAGTTTTTAGTTAAACTAACAACTAAACTAATAGTTTTAGTTGAGGACTGAAACTAATTTCATAACTAATTTAGTTTTAGTTTTCCTTCTCAACTAAGAACTAATAGTTTAGTTTCAAAATTAGTTGACGGATACGAACTAAAACTAAATTAGTTTCAAAATTAGTTCTATTTAGTTCAATTAATTTCTAGTTAACTAGTCCCAACTATGGTGCTAGCTGACGAGTACTAGTATTGAGAATGATAAGCATTTCGGTACCATCATACGAACTTGTACAAAAGTATTTTATTCTAAATTCTGATAAAATAGGGCATCTGCACAAGAAATTATGTGTTTTGCCTCTTGAATTCCACGATTCCATATTTTGCAATTCAGGTCAAGTTGTTCGCAACGCTCTTTTAATAATAACTTTATAACATTCTGTTGTAAATGTTTTTCCTTAACTACAAATCCTGAGTCTTAATTTTTATGCAATGAAAATGTTTCCGAATTCAGTGCTGGGGAAGGCAGTACGGTCTGCTTGGAGCCTTTCAATCTTATTTTGTCAACAAAGTCGCGTAGGCAGAAACATATGGAATTTGGTATATTTTATGCTCCTGTCTTTTGCTTCCGAGTCTACCAAGGTAGTGGAAGCATTATTTTCACTTTCGGAATGTGAAAATTTTTTTGTCTTCAAAATCAAAAATTCCACTCGCATTTTGCGTTTTAGACTTTTCTGAACAATTTTGCTTCTGTGTCTGTCTGTCTGTCAGCAAATCCTTGTTACGGGCAAAACTACACGAAGTTATAGTCCGATTTTGATGAAATTTTCAGGGATTGTGCGGGTTGAAGTGTAGATGGTCCCCTATAAGTTTCATGACCCCCGGATCAATAGTAGCCTCTGCGCATGCGCAAACGTGAAATCCTTGTTACGCATAACTCCGGGAGTTCTTGATTGATTTCGATGAAATTATCAGGGATTGTTCGGTTTGATGTGTAGATGGTCCCCTGTGAGTTTCATGACCCCCGGATCAATAGTAGCCTCTACGCATGCGCAAACGTGAAATCCTTGCCTCAAGCATAACTCTGGGAGCTCTTGACCGATTTCGATGAAATTTTCAGGGATTGTTCGGATTGATTAGGTATATTTTATAGTTTGTTCAATAGTTGAACATGCCTACCTTTATTTTCTCAAGTCATGCTCCTGCATAACATAACAATTAAATTTTTGCCTAATTAAGTTCTTTAGTCAATAATAATTTTCAATGATCTATACAGTCATGTGATGGACACGAGGAAGCTATGTGCCACACCCACTTGGCAGACGTTTTGTTTTCTTCTGCCAGTTGATAAACACGTAAATATTCATTTTTACAGCCAAATTCAACCCTTGCGGCATCAATAACGGCAATTGCTCCCACCTTTGCCTCCTCGGTCTCAACGGAACTCGAAGCTGCGCCTGCCCGCATCTGATGCGGCTCAACGACGACGCCAAAACTTGCGTCGGTAAGTTCGTCATTGTAAAAAAACTTTCCAGCTTGTGTTATGTTCGTTAGGAAAGTAGTGGGGAACTGCCTACCAGTGTAGTACCCTGGCCAGGGAATGTAGATTACTTGCCATGCGCAGTGTCCTACTTTGTCAATTTTTTTTTTTTTTTTAGAGAGAAAAAACATTTATTGATCAGTATATGGGGTGGAATGTTGGGTTAGTTGGGTTTGTGAAAAGTACGAATTGATGTGCCAAAAGCTCGAATTGGTATGCCACAAGTTGAAATTGAGTCGCCCAAAGTTTAAATCGAGGTGCCAAAACTATTGAAATGTATTTGTGCCAAAGGTTCAAATTACTTTGCCAAAATTTTTAATTTGACAATCTGCCAAAAATTCAAATTGATTTTGCCAAACTAATCTGATTTCATTTTTTTCCTGACTCTGTGTGTGTGTGTGTGTAAAAACATTCCACTTAACCCTTAATATCCAAACATCTTAGTAAATTCCAATTTTTTCTGAAGTCTTCTTTTTCTTTTGTTTTGATTAACAATTTATTTATTTAGGATAAATGAGAAAATTCAATTTTAGATGTATCTTGTAGGATACCTTTTTAAAACACCCAAAACTCATGGTATCCTGCAGTTCACCCCAATATTCTGTGATTTTCTCGCTTTTTGGCTTATTATTTAATAATAATACATTGTAATCGCTCTTGAAAAAAAATTCTAACCCCCCTGAAAATTCCATGGTTTACGTTTCAAAGGGTGTAAAATCCAAATCTGCAATAAAAATTTTTCCGTCCGTCCGCTGTACGCACGATTTCTCCCAAACGGCTGAAGCAAAAAAAGCTGAAATTTTCAGGAAAAATCCATGTTGGTCCGGCGACGCCCCAATTCTTGAGCCGGCTCTCTCA